>CM038003.1:863897-944021 GCA_021234005.1 Nephelium lappaceum
TCTCCCACTTAAAGTTCCTCTTTTTACTAGTCTGTCTATTATGTCAAGATTAATATGTCCAAGTCTTAGATGCCAAAGATAGTTATCATCATTAGGAGAAATCTTTTGTCGCTTTGCTTTAGGTTTTTCAACTTTAAACAATTCAACATTGAGCAGTGAATTACATGTTAACGACTTTAACAGTAAATGTTGTTTTCTAATATTCCAGAACAAATATTCAAACCATTTCTAGAAATAATAATATTTTATTACTAAAAGAAATTGAATAATTGTGCTCCAATAATCTAGAAACCGAAATCAAATTTCTTCTAAAATTTGGAATATAATAAACATTGTTCAAAACAATAAAACAATTATTTGAAAATTAAAGTCTAACTTCTCCCACTGCTTTAGCTGAAACGACATCCCCAGTGCCAACTCGCTTGGTAAACTCGCCCTTATCAAGCTCCCTCCAAGAATCAATCAATTGTAAAGAAGAACAAACATGATTAGTGGCTCCTGAATCGATTATCCAGGTGAATAATTCATTCTCCACTAAGCAAGATTCAATGACAAAGTAAATCATATTCACCTTTCATTTTCTTTTTGTTCTTGAGCTCTTCGAGGTACTTAGGACAGTTCCTCTTCCAGTAACCTTCCACATCAGAATGAAAACATTTTCCTTTGGGTTTGGAAGCCTTAGAGCTCTTTTGCTTCTTCTTTTGGGTAACTTGTTTCTTAGGTTTTGCCTTAGCCTTACTGGTGGTCCTTTTCCTCTTGTTCTTATTAGAAATGGAAGTTTCAGCAACATTTGCTTCACCAAACTTAATTTTGTCCTTATTCATGGACTCATAAGTAGTGAGTTCATTGAGCAATTGAGTAATATTATACTGCAGTTTGTTCATAACATAATTGCTCTTGAACTGCATAAAACTCTTTGGGAGAGTTTGCAGTATCATGCTCACTTGGCTACGCCCATCAATCACCCCATCATGAGTTTCAACTGTATTAAAATAGGTCATCATGTTCAAGACATGCTCTCGAACTGATGTCCCTTCCTTCATCTTAGCAGTCATAGCAGCACAAACAGCTTCATGTCGCTGCTGCTCAAAAGGTTGCCCAAACATCCCTTGTAATGACTCCATCATCTGAGATGTTGTAGTCATTGCCTCATGCTTCTTAGCAAGCATATCGGACATTCCTGCTAACAGGTAGCAACGGGCCTTTTCATCAGTCTTAACCCAATTTTGGTAGGTTTCGCGTACATTACGCGTGGCATTTGCAGGTGGCACAGGAGGACACTCCTTCGTCAGGACAAATTTTAGATCCTCACAGACCAGAATGGCGTTCATATTATTTTTCCATTTAACATAGTTATCCCCATTCAATTTATCATTGGCAAGTATGGTAATTAAAGGTGACGGCATTGCTGAAATAAATAAACAAAATATTTAATTCAAAACTTGCTTCATATGAATATCATAAATTTTAGCATAAAATTAAACATGATGCATGATACATGAATAATGAATCAGAAATACCTTAAAAAGAATTACTATGCCACGATAATCTAACATATCACAAATAAATGCCACCTTAGGGTAGGTCAAATATTTGTATGTTAGATTGAGAAAATCTCAGTCGAATAATATAACAAAATAACTCTTATTCCTATATTATCTGACTACCGCTTATTTCGGTCAAGGAATAAACTAACTAATTAACTTATTCCTTTGTGAGTGTAACTCATCATTTCAGATCTCTCAGACTTAACTTGAGAATTGCCAACCTTAGGGTAGGACAATCCCAAAATACATCCAGAAATCTTATCCGTTAGGAAGTCAACCTTGATATTGACCCAAATGGACACCATCCTTAGGGGGATGAAAACAAAACCGTCTCGAGGCGCCACTCAAATCTCACGGTGTTGGACTAACGATGGAGACCGTGGGATATATTGTCATATATCCCTCTCCCACTCACTATTTTAGGATTAGGGTTTTCTATTTTAATATTCCTAGTCATCATCTTAGATTATTAACGGCTAACAAGTATAATCTAAGTTACTAGAAATTAGTATGTTACTAGAATCATCATCCTATTAACACCTAATAAATTACCAGATTTTTAACTCTTAAAAATCTAATTTATTATGAAAGATCTAATCTATATAATCTAAACTCTTTAATTATGAAGATTAGATTTAATGAGAGATTACCCAATTTTAACTCTTAAAATCTAATCCACATTATAACTACCAATTATTTGAAATATATTTATTTTAATCACATTAAAACCAATTATATATTTCTAATTTGTGAACCTAGGATTTTCAACTAAAATCCTAACAAATTATGAAATTGGTATTTAATGTATTATTATCTCTATTTTAACTAATAAACTATTTAATGGAAAAATAAATAATAATACATGTATGTATGTCATGTTATAATGCAACGAGTAGGCACTTTCTATTCTATATGACATATTTTATGCATGATCATATTATCAATAAATTATTCAATCATCACATGATAAACAATTAAAATAAATAACATATGATTGACCGGGTTCTTTGGCTTTAACAACCTAAATCTAATTTTAATTATTACAAAAAATTAACCAAGGCATTCCTTGGTCTTCACTTGTAGTCTTCAAGGACTTCATGGTCTTCAAGGTCTTGATGGGCTTTTAATGGCTTATAATTAAATCTAATTTAATTATGAAGAACCTCCATCAAATGGATTGGTTTACAAGCCAATTTCTTGATTTTTAAAGCCAACAAAGAAATATTCAAGTGTGAGCATACATGTGCAGATTGTGCATCATCAATCATGTGCACTAAATGCACATGTGGTGTGCACAATCTGCACATGTGGCGCATACTCATGCAACCAGTGCATTATCATTCACGCACAAACAGGTGCATTAATTGCACTGTTTTGTGCATCACACTCATGCAGGTTCCTTCACGCACACGTGCACAATTTGAGCATGCTACCTGTCATGCACCACATGCACCAACCTGCAGCAATTTCAGTCTCTATTTGTAGCCACTGGATGAACACCCAACTGGTTCAAGAAAACAGTCCTTCATGCATTGCCAAACTCCATTCAAGCGCAGCCAAACTGAACCACAACTGCCTTGTGGTTCATCAAACTGGTTCGCAAATCAGTCATCTGACCGCATGTGCAACTGGTTCAAAACCAGTCTCGCGTCGTGCAGCTGCTGAATTTTACGCACTCAAACTGGTTCAAAACTAGTCATCACGCCATCAGACCTGCACAATCGCTGCGCACTGCAGTCCAACTGCAACAGCGCTGCGCACTGCAGCTCAGCAACTGCACCAGCGCTGCGCACTGCAGTCCAGCCGCACCAGCACAGCACACTGCAGCGCAGCAGTTCAGCCATCTATGCGCAGCCTCTGGACCAGACCTGTGCACTGCAGTCCAGCCGCACACCAGTGCAACACAAACGCAACCTTTTTGCCCAATTTTCATGACAGAATTTAGCCCCGATGTTATCAATCTTCGCATTTAAATCTTCGACAAAAATAAAATCCTAAATCTATGATTACAAGGAAATTAAATTTGCCACAAACGGCTTACAAATTTATCAAATTAAATTAGCCAAAGAACCATATAATTAACGATCAATCCATGCAAACCCAATTCATCAATCATGAATATATATCAAACAATAATTTGTGTCTACTCTATGACATACAAAGAATCAATAATCAAAAGGAAATTCACTAATTATTGAATCAATTATTAAACTAGCGAAAACCAGGCTCTGATACCAATTGAAGGGGAAAATTCGATTTTAATTTGAATGCGGAAACATGAATTTTAAAAAATTTCAAACAAAACATTCCCGATTGATGCTAGCAATAACGATTCAATAATTAAATTAATAAGATCAAATCTTACCTTGCATGAAGATTGAATTGATCCCTTTTGATTCGCAGATTCTTCACCACCTGATCTTCCTTGCTATGACTCTTCACAAAAGAAACTGTGTGTGGGCACAATCTTTTTGAAGATCCTTTTGAAGTAGATGGTTATTTGGTGATTTTTAATCAATGGAAATTTTTGGTTCAAGTAGCCAAAAATTCTCTCTACCACCACTACTATTACCAATCATAAAAACATCTTTTATATATTGGTAAACTAGGGCTCTTCCTATTTAACAAGAAATCCAAATTCCTATTTAAATTGAAAGACTTAATTTATATCCAATATAGAATCAAATTCCTTATTGAATTAGAATTCTATTCTTTTAATTTAATATGGAATCTAATTCCTATTAAATTAAAACTCTTTTAATATAATTTAAATGGAATCTTATTCCAATTAAAATTATTATTTCCATTAATTAATTAAATGATTATTTCATTAAATTAAATGATTTTAAATCATAATTAATTTAATGACATCATTTATAATTGAACCCATGACCTCTACAAATAATTAAATAATTAACCATTAATTAAATAATGATAAATATTTAAATAATCAAATTATTTAAATAATTTATGAACAAGTACATAAATTTATATGTACACCAATAATCGGACAATTCAATTATATTCTTCAACTTGTTTCTTTAGGTGGTTGTGAGCTAGCAAGGGGACCAAATGGACCTACAATTTGAGCTCCAATAATATCGGAATTATTAATTAAACTCTTTAATTAATAATTCACTATTACTAATCTTAGAGTTACTCCACTAAAAACTTAAGGTTGAACTCTCAAAATTGTAGATGTTTTACACAATCTGAATTTTCAGTGTCCATCGATTTAATCATTTCATATGGTCCGATCCTCCACGAGTAGTTCATGATTAGAGCTAGGTTATTAAAATCCGTTATACCTCTCTAATTATATCTTGTTCCATTAAGTACCATTGATTCTCTAATGAACAATATATCCATAACAACTTATGAATTTATCTTTCCGTTTACTCGTAAACAGAAAGTTGAGCGCTCTTATTGTTCAAGACCTAAATCAACACTTAAGAGAACTACTCATCTACTTCTTACAAGAAGGAGTGGATTCTACTATTGTGTAGAATGTTCCCAACCACTTATTAAATCACATCTCCAAAGTACGAAGCATATTGACCGTAAATCTATAACAATCTCACCCATGTAAATCAAAAGATATGATCCAACAAATAGGAGTCCATTAAACACTCAGAATTAAGATAAATCCATATGTGATCATCTAATCGATAAATAAGAATTTCTTTGTTTAACGGATATTAATAAGAAACTCAATTTATCGTGGTCCAGTCCTATATAATCTCTATTATATAAGTGCCTCCATTTTCATATTGCCATATGAACAATCCCGAATAAGATCATCGTATCAAATATAAAATGGACCGCAGCTATAGATTTACCACAAACAAAGTACCCAACTTTGTTTGCTTTCTACGGACTCTTTTGATTACTAATCTCAAACTAAATCCTCTTGTATATAACACTTACATACTTAATTTGAGACTACATAAGTAATCATGGATGTTACATGATATTCGTATGAAGCAAACATTTCATAAATGCACATTAATTTGAATAAAATAAATTTTATTTATTTATTATTTATTTAAACGTTTATAAATTACAAGCTCTTAGGACATAAATCCTAACATAAGGTGCACCCCATTTGCTTCTCATTGGCAAGATTCAATCCTCATCTGGTATGACAATTTTCCATTTATTTGTGGGTAATTTTTTTTTTTTAATTCTAGAAGTAGATTTTCGGATCGTTCGTTAAGTAAACTCTATCAATATGTCTTAATAAATATCTGACCTAGTGGTCTAGTGTCAGAAGTTGTAATAAGAAAAAAATTTTCAAACCGTTATTAAGCAAACTCTGTCAATAGGTTTCAATAGATATTTTTTCTAGTGGTGTAGTGTCAGAAGTGGTAATATCAAGAAAAAATAAAAAATAAAAAAAATGACGTAGACCATCTCGAGTTGCAAGTTACAACTTACCTCATTCACTTTAATTTTTTCTTAGTGTCAATTACTCAAAAACGAAAATCTTTATATGAAAGAAAATAAGAACGTCTTTTTCTATGAAAGAAAAAGACATTCTTTTGCGTTATTTGAAAGAACAACATTTTTTTTCATTTGTTATGAATTTGTGACCCATTAACTTTGCTCTTTAGGCTATGATTACTTTTTTTTTTTTTTTATGTTGGCCTTGGAGGAACAACATATCTTTCCAAATCTTATCTATGATTTTCAGCCTTATTATAGTTTAGTCCAAAAGATGATGTTTTACAATTCATGGTTTGTTTAGGGTATTAAATCGTGTACATATTCACCACAATGTTTGTTTAGTCAGAGCATGGTAAAATTTAAAGAACAAATGCATATTTTTTTATATGAAATTGCAAGGTATCACATTGTAATCATTTGGGACCATACTGGTAAGTCCAAACACTTGGGTCAAGTTCTAATAGCATCCGCAAGGGTAGGCTGTGGTATTAATTCTTAACCTTTAGAGTTGTATTATAATATATAGATTTAATTTTAGGCACAATTACTTTGTGATTTATCCTTTTATATATGTATGGCCTTCAATTGCACTTTTGTAAATTAAAAGAAAGATTTGATGGTTTCTTGATTTTAATTCATTCTAGGATATTTTCCTGCTCATTAACATTCTGTTACAATTACTATGTATTGATTCATATTACGGTCACTGGTTAAACATAATAGGGAAGAAGTAACCTAGAAAAATTAAATAATAGAATCTTAATACTAATTATTCAAAAGATTTAATTAACAATGTGACAATGAATTTATGAGAATATTTTGATAGCAATAACTAGAAAACTTATCTCATTGATTTTGAACAAAAATAATTTCTTGTGGCATTTCTTATTGCCTAATATCCTTGTGAACTGTTTCATTGTGTTTGAATGCTACTAAAACTAATGTTTAATCCTTTTTAATGCCATTAGTAATCTTTATTATGCAACTTGGATTGGCTCAAACAAGAAGCTTAGTATTGGTGTAGTGTCACCCTATAATGCCCAAGTAGTCGCAATTAAAAGATAAACTTGGACATAAATATGTAAGCAGAGATGGTTTTGTTGTGAAAGTGAAGTCAGTTGACGGATTTCAAGGTGGTAAGGATGACATTATCATTATATCAACTGTAAGATCCAATGCTGGTGGATTGATTGGTTTTTTGTCCACGCCACAGAGAATTAATGTTGCTCTTACGAGGGCTAGGTATTACTTCATCAAAATCTTACAATACACTATGTTTGGATCATTTTTAACAACAATGTTGAATGATTGTTGTTCTTTTGTTGCCAAATAGACAATGTCTTTGGATTCTGGGGAATGAAAGAACCTTGATTAAAAGTGAATCCATTTGGGAATCCTTAATTTTTTATGCTAAAGCTCGTCAATGTTTCTTTAATGCTGATGATGATAAGGATTTGGCCAAAGCGATATTAGAGGTCAAGAAAGAGTTAGATAAATTTGAAGAATTGTTTAATCCAAAATGTATACTTTCAGAAGCCAAATGTGAGCAGTTGAAAAGAGCTTTTGCAACACAAGGTAAGCAGAAAGGTCGAGACATGAACACTGTTCAGTGCTTCAGTTGCAAGAAATTTGGTTATTTAGCTTCTAACTGCTCAACTAAGTTCTGTAACTACTGCAAGAAGGATGGTCATATTATCAAGGAATGTCCTATTCGACCCCCAAAGAAATCTAAAACAACATATACTGTCACAATTGGCTCTTCTAGTGCTAGAAGTTCTATGATTACAACACCTTCGACACAAAGTGCTCCTGCTTCTATTTCACTTGTCACCCCTGAAATGATCCAACAAATTATTGTTTATGTATCTACTTTAGGACTCTTAGGTAAACCCTTCTCTACATCTTCTCTTTGGCTCTTTGATACTGCAGCTTCCAATCATATGACAAACAATATTAGATTTCTTCTAATGTACACAATTATTTTGGAAATTTTGAGATTCATACAGTTGATGGTAGTTCTTTACCTATCATGGCAACTAGTGATGTTTCTCTTTCTCTAACCAATGTATTTGTCTCTCTGGTCTTACCACTAATCTTGTTTTTTTCAAACAATTAGTTTAAAATGATTGAAAAGTTAAATTTTCTAAATTTGGTTGTGTTGTGCAGGATCAACGATCCAAGAAGATGACCGTAAGGGGGCCTAAAATGGGATGTCTCTTTCCTTTTCTTTTGCCTTCATCTCCACATCTTACATTAACTTTTGTCACTCATAATTCTGTTCATGTTGATTGTCGAGCATGGTATAAACGTCTTGAACATCTAAATTCTAATGTAATTTATAATTTGCTCAATTCTGGTTTACTTGGGAATAAAAAGTCACCATCTCTTAGTGTTGTCCAATTTGATGGCAATTCTTGTAGGCTTGATAAAACTAAAACACTACCATTTCCCATTCATACACCAAATATTGTCCAACCACTTGACTTGATACATAGTGATGTGTTGTTACACCTCTGCTATTCCTTCCTTTAGACGAGTCCAAGGGGTGTTACCTGTAACTTCCTTTATGCAAACTTTTTATTTAGAAAACCATATATATTTAATTATTCATACCAAAATAGAGAATTTCAAAATCATATAAATGATTTAAAACATTTCTAGTTCAAGCGGAAAAACTACAAGAGTTTCCCCTAAAATTCGAACTTTCCCAACCTATTACAAATTTATTATTTTAATTTCCAACACAAATTTTTCACAAACCATATTCAGCAATTGGAACCAAACTCCATTTGGTTCAACATTATCCATGTACACAATATTTTTCCAACCTTTATACAAAATTTAGTTTACTTTACAAAATTCCATACTTGATATACAAATACATATATGCATGCAAGTATATACAATTTGAAATTCTTATATACAAAATCAAATATGATATATACCCAAAATAAAGATGAATAGATGGATGGATGGATGGATGTGATTAGATGGACTTGCGGCAGATAAGCTTGCTCTTCAGTCCTCGCCCTTTTGACATGAGCTACTACTTGCGTGTGGTAATTCTAACGCACTAAGCATATTTGCTTAGTGGGTGTACACTAAATTCAAATTTACAATCTTTTTTAATATAAAATTTTCATACAATAAAAATAAATAACTTTTCAATTCAAAATAATTTAACAACTTATTATACATATTTGGAACCCAATTCACACATGCATTATAAAACTTGGTTAAAACATTTTTCATTGCCTTTTGTAAACACTGACATGATAACTTAGACTGGAAAATGAGATTTCTGGCATTGGACACTCGGTGCCTACCCGCCGAATTGCATCACACATATATAAATCAATCATTTGGAACCAGACACTCGATGTCTCTCATGGTCCCTAAATTAATGATTTTGATTTCATTTCAAAACATATCAATGCAGCACTGTTATAATAATCCTATTAGCATGCCAACTTCCAACCCCCCACCTACTAATATTTAGGTTTACTAAGGCTCCTTTAACATTTTCAATAGATACTTTTTTATAGTCACAATTTCTTTTCAACTAAAAAGGTTCCATTATGCATTTAAACATGGTTAACAAATCAATTCAGCTAAACAAATCAATTATTAAACATTTTAGAAGGCCATATGCATACAATTAAAAACAACAATTCAAATTAAATGTACACCAACCTTATTGCCTCTTTCTTGACTTATTTTACTCTTCAATGGAAGCTCAAACCTTCTCCTTTCCTTTTCCTTGGCTTTCTTGAGCTACTTCCTCTCCTAAATTTTTCAAAAACACATAGATAATAAATAAAAGCTCATTCCATGAATCTAAATGCATGATCTACTAATCCTATATGATCCAAATGCTTCTATACCGTACAATTTTCCATTTAAACCTATTTTGCCTTCAAACTTCTCTTCTAGATTTCTACTTAACCAGTACTTTAAAATTACAATTTTTTTTTCCATGAATCTTATTTTTTCTCACCTAGGGACACGCTCATATACCCAAAATAATTTTCTGAAACTTGAAACGAAAATCCATTATTTCATACCCCTCTTGACCGAATGCTATACAAATCATACACAATTTTTTCATTTTTCATTTTAACTTCATTTCAAGTTATTTTCAAACATTTGCAAACATAAAACTCATCCATATCATTGAAACTCATTTTGAACCTTTGTTCATCACTTTAGCCGTGACTCATACCAACACAATTCATCCATTTTCTTCAAGTTTTCACATAGAAACTCACTTGGAAATCACCTATATAACATGAGAAAGCTACTAATATCCTAAACCACATCAATCTAAGTTTTCAAACATCCAAAAATAACTCATGGGAATTAATTTCTTAGCTTGATTTCACTTGAAATGGATTTGATTAGCTCCCAGGCTTGCATGCAACATTAAACTCACTCAAAACAACATTCCTTCATTTTCTTTCATGTACAGCAATGCTTCCCTTTTTGTTTTTTCACTTCAAACTTGATTGCTTCTTGTTTGTCTCGGTTTATTTGCTTCTCTTCTTGTTTGGCTCTCATTTACGACAACCACCTTGTTTGCTTTGATTTCCTTTGAAATGGCTTATATATATATATATTGCATAGCAATTGAAATTGCCATTGGATTTCTTCAAAATTACCATTATGCCATCCACAAAAGCTTGACAAGTGTCACCATGCATGCATCCTCCTTGACAAGTGGCATACATGTATTTAATCTCCTTGACACATGTCAATCATGCACATCTTTTCGTATTTTCGTTTAATACGAGTTTTTCGAAAACATTTCTAATAGGTTACTCCGAGATCTCTTTGAAACTTCTATTAAATTTTTCAAGGCTTATATTCGAATTTCTCTCGTCTTTCCTATAGTCTCCGAAATTCCTAAAAGTCATTCTATGCCCTAATTTGGGTCCCCATAATCTTAATCTTAAAGTTAACTTTAAAATGCTTTTTAATATAAATCCGATTTAAAATCCGGATTTCTTTTTCGAAAGCATCTTTTAGGATTCTAAAATATCCTTTAAAATTTTTTATATTCACTATGGACTCCGATCAAACCATTATTACTATCCGGAATCCTTTCGTAATTTCGACGGGATCTTAAAATATTTATAATCCACCCATGATTCAACAATTATAAACTTATACACCTCATATGCTAGATCAATAGAATAATTTCATTCACTTTAGAATTATACAAGTGTCTAGAAATACATATTACACTATATCTAAAATTTCTCGACATTCTTTAGGCACTTTCATAAATCATTTAGGATCCTACAATATCACTCTTAATTTATTTGTGCATACCTAATTTCAATTTAATAAAAATGATATTCATGCAAAAAAAGTTTGGGGTGTTACATGTGTGAGGTGTGGCGCCATTTACTTCTCATGCCAATTACAAGTATTTTATCACTTTCATCAACGATTATAGTTGATTCATATGGATTTATTTTTTACATTCTAAAAGAGAAGTATTTTCTATTTTTAAGCTTTTTCATGTATATATTCAAACCCCATTTTTTCTAATATCAAAATCTTACATTTTGATAATGGAAGTGAATACATGTCTAATTCATTTCAAGAATTTCTACAACATCATGGCATAATTCCTTAACGGTCTTGTCATTCAACTCTTCAACAAAATGGGGTGGTGGAAAGAAAGAATCATCATCTTCTTGATGTTGTACATACCCTTTTTTTGGAGTCATCTGTGCCCTCTTGGTTCTGGGATGAACCTAATGAGACTTTTTAGAGATATATATATATATATATATATATTTGTTTATGTTTTAATATTATTTTTTATTAGTTATTTGATATTAATTCCTTTTAGGTTTCTATTTCCTAAGGAAGAGGTTGTTTGTTTTTAGCACTTATCACTAAATTGGTCTGAATTGGATCTATTAAGTTATTTTTGTTTTTTGTTTTGTTTTTTTTTAAGTGGTTATACCACTTAAAACTACCCAAAAATCACTAAACAAAAGTTATAATTTATGACTTTTATCTGAATGTCAAATCATTTAATAATTTTTACATATGTTATTATAAGCCTATTCTCTTCAAAACAATATATTTTCAAATTTATCATAATTTTACATTATACAGGTTTCTTTTAATGTTATAACAAACAATGCTGACAAATAAAAACCCTGAACATCTTATCCTCAAATTTTCTTTATAATTTAATAAACTTTTGTTGCAATAGTAATTTAACTTAAGATTATTTGTTTATTTTTATTTAAATATATAAATTTAATTTACTCTACTATAATAATTAATCATATTTTAATTATGAATAAAAATATTATTAATATATATGCAAGTGTTTTAGTGACATGTCCTATTCCTTAAGCGATCTGCCGGCAACCTCATGGTAGCCCTCCAATGGATATCTACTCCGGCTAGGAAATTCCTATGAAGCTAAGCCGTATACTTTTTCTAAATATTTTCTATACTTTAGTAAACTTTCTTTAAATTGCAAAAAAAAGGGGAAAATTTTTCTTTTTAAATCTAACACTTCTACAAAACAATTTTATAAAAATTCGGGCAGCATAATGACTGTTTTTTAAACATGCCGCCCTACAAAAGTTTCAAAAATAATTTTATACACTTCTATAGCACATCCATCTCAACTTTTGGGCCTCTGGCTCTAAATTCATTTTCCACAATCCAACCACAAACATACTTTTAATTATTATAAACTCAAAATCATTTTACTGAAACTAAAATTTCGATATAAATTCTAAAACATTATTTATAATATATATACATTAAAATTCTTTATAAGTATATACATTCATAAAACATAATATCTAAATAAGCTGGCACTGTGGTTACTTGATCCTGCACCTAGGGAGGTTTTTCAAAAACAAAGTGGAAAATGTAACCTAATGAAGCTCAGTGAGTGGTGAGTAATCTTTTACTTATAAAATTTCTTTTCTACAAACTCATCTCCCAAAAATATTTAAAAAATGAATTCTTTAAATGGTTTTCTAAAATCTGTAAATCTTAAACTCTGATAAATAACCTCATAAAAATCTCATATAAATACATAAACGATATAATATACTAAAATTGATTATAAAATCTTCCATAAACATTTAAAATCACTTTATTTTAAATCTTTTCATTTCTAAATGAGATTTTCTAATATTGAAACAATCTATTTCTTTTCAGATCATAAAATCTATAATTTAATAAAAACGAAATCAACTTTCTATAGTCATGCCAAACATAAACTATAAAAGCTTTGCTCGTAATGGCTAGAAAATATACAAAGTATAAAATACTAAATTCTCATCAAGCTTTAAAATCTATAAATGCCTTTGCTTGGCTTCTTTTCTAAAATGCACCAATTGGACCCATGGAAGCTATAAACTCACATGACGACTAAACTAGCGCCGCACGATGTGACCAAACTAGCATCGCGTAATGTGACGTCATGTGGCGACTAAACTAGCGCCGCTCAGCGTGACTCTAAAAGACCTCCCACCACAACAAAGCGGAATGCTATATCGCATAAGTGGCGTGAGATATCACCCTACATATGTGGAGGCGACTCGATAGACTCAACCCCAACTCTGACAAACTTTGAGTGGAACGAGCCATTCATTCCCCCGATGTTAGTAACACACCCCAATACTTGCCACACACATATAGGGCTCTACAATCGGGTCTTTAAACTTTCTTTTCTATCTTTTCCGTCAATTCCATCTTACTATCACGGGTAGTCGATTGGCCTTTGAAAACTTTCTTTTATATTTCAAAATGCTAAATTCATTTTTCTTTTGCTTGAAAAGTACTAAAAACTTTATCTTTTGCTTTTGAAAATACTAAATCATTTTCTTTGCTTGGTACATAAAGTATTCTCAACTAGAAATCTTTAATATATTTTTAAAATATATAAACTAAAAGCTTGAAAACATTTTGCTTTTACAAAATACTAAAAGCATTCTTATTACTAGATGCATAAACACATTTCAAACACTAATATTTTTTATACTCTTTAATAAAAGTGTATTAAAAGCATGAAAATTTAGGTTCCACTCACTAAATAAATTAACCAAATATAGTCAATAAAATTTTTAAAGCTAACTTTCAAAATAATCACTCACAAAACTACAATATACAACTTGATACGAAGCTATTCGAAATTTAATAAAAACTTCTACTCATAGCTTTACTCTTCCACCATTTGCACAATTTCACATGGCTCCATTCTCGCTTTCACCTCCCCCTACAATTTATACATTAATATAAAATCTAGTACAACCAATCCATTTGGATCAATTTCAACTTAATTCAACATACTTGTCATTTGAAATTCATATACATACCAAGCTAACAACTTAATTAAATTTCTACATACTATGCACAATGATATCCTATTCTTAACATATTTTTCCAAACTAACATTCTAATCACCATTTTCATTTTTAAACTCATTCAACACCCAACTAATACTCAAACATACATCAACTAACACTCAATACAATTTCAACAAGTCATGCACCATAGTTTCCATATATTTGACATACTTTCAACTTCATTTGAAATGTCACAAAACCACAACAACCATTTTCATATCAACCTAATACACAAATACTCCCTATTCTAATAGAATTTCATTTTCCATACAATTAATTTCTTTCACACTAACCTCTACCAATTTAATTTATTTCATTCCATTGATCTTCATTCACCATAAATCACACAAAAACACCACTTAACATCATCAACTCTATGAATTCAATTAAAAACATATTCACCCTTATACTAATAAAAATTCAAACTCACACCAAATCATCATTTTCTTTAATTCTTTTGATTCCAATCACTTCCATTTCATATCAAACATATCATACAACTCATTCAAGCATTAAAACCAACACAACACACACATATACATAACTTGACCATATACTAATATACAACCTCATTCATCATACATTTGATTTCTCTTCTAACAAATCATCTCAAGCTAATATAAAATCTTATATAAACTCATCCATGCGTCAAAATAATTCAATTACACCATAGTTCTCATATTGATCACTTACTAGTATATAACCCAACTACTCATTCTCTTTATTTTCTTCATTTATAATCATATCAATTTCATTTAAAATTCTTCCATAATCATTCAAAATCAACCAACTAACCAATTACACTCCATTAGAAAAATGACACTAAATTCTCACTTCGTTCACATGCTGATATATACACAACTCATGCATTCTCTTAATTCTAAATTCAATAATCACACCCAAAGGCTTCATTTAATCACCAAATAATCACCTAAAGTCTTAAAATAAAAATAAATTAAATTCCATACAATATACTATAAAACCCTAACCCTAACTCACTAATTTTCATCACCCATACATGTTACACAAAAACTTGCATATATAAACTCAAGTTGATGATAATCTACTCTAATCCATGCCAAAAATATCATTTATTACTCATTACAACACTTTCTTGACAAAAACCCATAATTTCATCATTAAACTAACAATAAAATCCATTAAAAACCACTTACCTAAATCCTCACTTGATCTTGGACATGTGATGGTGAATTAGAACGTGAATAGAGGGCGAAATCATTTGGAAACTCGTACTTTCCCTTTTTCTTCTTCTTCTTTATTCTTCTTTCGGCTTTTCTCTCCATCTTTTTTTTTTCACCGTTTCTTTCTGCTACTGCACTACGACTCCTGGTTTGGGTCTGATTTTTTATTCCAAATATATATAAGTTTAGCAAAATTACCATTTTCCCTTAAAAAATGCTATAATATAAATTTGATCGCTAAAGTTAGTCAAAACTACAAAAATACCCTCCATTCAATACTTGACAAGTGTCCTCATCCTTATTCATTAGTGCCACTTGTCACTCTCCTATGGTGCCTTGCCCCACATGTCTATCATTTCTTATCTTTATCCATTCAAGCTTTTCAGAATGCCCGGATTTGGCCTTTCCGGTACTTTTTCAAAATTTTACCAAAATTCTCTAGGGCTTATACTCGGACTATATACATACTCCAAGTAGCCTTTGTGACTCTTAAAAATCATTCTATACCTCTTTTCGGCTCTTCGCAAGTCACTAAATCGTCTCCAGCGATTTTTAGATTGATTTCATTTCAATCCGAATTCTTGCGAAATGGTCATTTAGGTTTCTAAATTACCTCTTGAGTATCTTAATACCATTTAGATCGCTTTCAAAATTTTCTGAATCCGAAAATCTTTTCGAAATTCCAATCGGATTCAAAATTATTTCTATTTATCTCTAAAAAAATTACAAAAACATGCCATGGTCACCTAATCATCAAATTGACCATGTAATACTTTAATTGGGTGCCCTAACACTCAATCCCATGCTTCCAAAAATTCAAACGGAGTTTCGATCGATAATATCCATATTTCCATCCGTAAGGGCATTTTTGTAAATAACTTTCGGAGCCCTTGAAAACTATTCAAACGGACTCATTTTCACTCTATTCCAGTTTCATCAAACTCTAATACTCATTCCGGAGCTTTTGATTTATAAGGTCCACTTTCCAGAAAAATTACTATTCATACAGATACTATTCACCCTTAAATACTATTCCTTCAAAAACACTATTCATGAAATTCCGGGTTTTACATTTAGTTTTTGTTAAATAATTTACTTTAATTGTTTGTATCAAATTAAATAAAATTATATAACAACTAATAGTAAAAGAGTATAGATGTCAAATTACTAGTTTTCAGGCAATTTTAACTTTTGAAAAATAAAGATTACTATACAGTCAAAGGTAAAGAGAAAAGAAAAAAAAAATATGTTATTCAGATTTCAGATTTCAGTCACTATTTAATCTTCAGTTACTTTCAACACTATTCAATCTTCAAACAAAAAAGTAACCAACCTCGAAGACTTGTTTCCAAGGAAAGTTTGAATTGTTTTAAGTTTTTATTTTCTTAAGTTATTTGATTTATTTTCCTTTTAGATTTCTATTTCCTAAGGAAGACTTGTTTCCTAGGAAAGCTAGAACTAGTTATCTATAAATAAAAGATTAGTTTAGGATTGTTAATATGTTTTGGCTGTTGGAATATTAATAAAAACTTGCAATTTCTGAGGCAAGAATCTTGTATTTTCTTTCAGCCTTTCTGGGTATTCTTGCTTGGGATTACTTTTGCTACGGTTAGGTCATTTTGTTATCTAATTCTAGAGGATTAATCTACTCATTTCGTGGTTGATTGATACATTATTTAACCTTGCATGTGGTGTAAATTAGGGCGGCTAGAGCTTGTTGTTAGATCTATAATTAGGTCTTTAACAATTCGGTGCTTTCATTGAGTGTTCCAATGATAATTTCATTCAGAGATTTCATTAAGAGTGTTGAGAGTGTTTTTGGAGATAATTTCATTGAGAGACATGGAGGCCGGAAGGTTTGAAACATTGGAAAGGGGTCAAGTAAGAATTTCAAGGACGATAGAGGGAGTGGCTACATCTTTATTGCAGTTAACAATGACTATGAGCCAATTAATAGAGGAAATAAGGAGAACTACTGAGAAGGGTTAGAGCGGATTGAGAGGAGATTAGTCAAAGGTAAAAGTGAAAGGGACATTACACGAACTCATAAAGAAGAACAGCAATCCAAAAGTCTTATACGTTTGACAGATACGACAATAGATGAATAAGAAGAAAGCAATCTACATGGAGCGTGAGGAAGATATAAAAGAGAAGGTTGGATTGATGCAAACCCTAAGGATAGTATGGTTTCAACATCATCAACCTCCCCTAGTGTAGCTTATTCTATCGGCCTTGAAGATGAAATTTAGACAACTATCACTATCATTACTTCAGTCATGACATTTTCAAGAACTGTAGGGGATAATCCAATTGTCATTATAGATGCTGAAACAATGAATAATTCCAACAACTTGTCAGATCATGATGTTGATTCTCCAGATGAAGTTCCTGGACAAAATATGGGAGAAACAAGGAAAATGTAGAGAATAAAGGGAGAAAAGAGTGGAGAATGAAGGGATAAAAAGGTGGAAACAGGAGGGGAATATAGGGAGAAAATGGTGAAGAATGAGGGGATAAACGGCTAAAAGCATAATTAAAATGCCAACAGTACACACACCTAATTCAGTAACAAAATTTTTCCTCTGAATAAACACTGAAACCAAGAAAAATACCTCCAGTGACGTAAAAAAAAAAAAAAAAAAAACCTTTCACCTCACCCTTTTTCATAGCTGCTCTAGACACCTCAATAACAAAATACACATACACATGAACAACACTTCCATTAAGCAACTCAAAACCCAAAAACAACACTAAAAAAAATCAATCAAAACAACCAAAAACAAATATAACCAGTACACATGAATATAAGCACATAAATAAATGGTTAATTTCTAGGCGTGTGCTGAGTTCACAGGACACACACATATGAAACTCGTACAAGTATACACGGTTCACAAGTAGTACAATGATAAAGAAAGATATCAATCTCACGAGGATTGTAGCCAACTTGCTAAGTACTAGAATTATTTCAAAACTAGCCCTATTCAAACTATTGAAAATGAGAGATAAAGATGCTAAAGTTAAACTAAATTAAAACTAGAAATTAAAGATCTAAACCAATAGAGTAGGAGCTCTAGGGTCACAACTTCACCAAACCAATTTACTCAACCTAATTATCTACCATTTTCACACTATCTTCACTTAGTTCTTAATCAAGTAATGCCTAAATTCTCTACATGCCTCTTCCGATAGTCTAGTGGATATACTCAAGTTTACCTAACCCATTATATTCTTATATGGATTAACTAAGTCAAGTTCATTAAGTTTAGATTACTCGATAATGATTGCACAAAAACCACAAGTATATTCTTATCTCATGTTACCTATGTCACTTTAATTAAGGTCTTAACACATATATTTCTTTTCCAAGTTTAATATTGTTACTAAATCTCCTAATTAGTGGCCAAATAATTTCGGATCAAGTGAATCAAGTGGATTTCGGATCCATTGGTCACATACTTGCCATATGCTAAAACATTTGGTAGAACTTTATCAAGAATCCATAAAAGGGAAAAAGAAGGAGATTGAGATCAACTTTGCAAAATTTGTCAGCCTAGAAGATACCACTCACTTTGATATCTTAGATTTCTTTAAAAATGTAGATAGAGAGATTGACTTTCTCATGAATGGTGATGATAAAAAGTATACCAACTAGCATTAGTATCTGAAAACTACTATTTCCCTTTTCTTTTTTTTGTACTTTTATTCATAATAATCTTTTTGTGTAAAATGGTGATGGGAATACATACACCAATTAGGACATGACAACCTTTGACTTTCTTTTGCTTCTTTTTATTTCAAGTCAGATGTACTTTTATATTCATGATTTTGTTTCTTTCAATGACTAATATGAAATTTGTTTAAATGAAAAGGATATAGATGGACCATCTATTCTGAAAGGAGAAGGCGAAGACATATGTTTGATTGATAGTGAAACCACACATTCTATCCTCTATGATAAAAAGTATTTCTTAAATTTGACACAATATAAGGCTAAAGTAAACACTATATTAGATCCTACAGGCCTAATTGAAGGTCATGGGAAAGCCATAATTGTATTGGCAAGTGAGACTAAAATATGTATCCATGATGCATTATATTCAAGCAATTCTAGAAGAAACTTGCTCAGTTTTAAAGATATACTCAATAATGGATACGATATTGAGACTATAAATGAGCATAACATAGAATATCTATGTATTACATCCATCGTCTCAAGATGGAAGATCATTTTAGAAACGTTTCATGCTCCTTATCTAGTTTATACTTTACAGTTATAACTCTTATTGACATCTACATGTGTAAGCCCTCGATCTTATTTGCGGATGAATAGTAATATTTTCGGGTGAATAGTATCCATGAATAGTGAAATTTTGATACGGACCCTGAAAAATCGAAAATATTTAGAATGATTAGTAGGACTCAATAAAATTGAAACGGAGTAAAAATGAGTCCATTTGGGTAGTTTTTGAAGGTTCCGAAAGTTACTCGACGAAAACGCCCCTATGAATAGGATTGTGAATACTGTTGACCTAAACTCCGTTTGAATTTTTTTCGGAGCCATGGATTGAGTCCTAAGAGATCTAATTAGAGCATTGTAAAGTCAATTTGATGAATGGGTGATCATAGAATATATTTGGAATTATTTCGGAATGAATAAATATAAGGGATTGAATTGCAAATGACCGTAAGTGAATAGTAAGTATGACAAGGGACTAAAATGAAATATGTTTCTCCACTTGGGGTCAAAGTGGAATTAAGAGAAAGTGAGTTAAGGATCCAAATGAAATAAGTTTACATGGCATGGGCTAAGGTGGAATAAGTAAGAGTTAAGGGCAAAAATTTAATTAATTAAGGGACATTATGGTCATTATGGAATTGTTAAAAATATAAACATGTTGACTTCTCCAAATTCTTCTTCATTGCTCGCCAAACATACAAACACACACAAAATGAAAGAAGCAAAACCGAGAGAGTGGAGAAAAATGGGTAATTTCGGCCATGCATGGAGATGAAGTGAATCAAGTGGAGTTCATGCCAATTTTATCTTCCAAATCAAGTGATCAAGCTTCCATAAGCTAGAAAAACAAACTTGGAACAAGATCAAGCCAAAAATAGGTAAGATTCCATCACTTTTTAAGTTGTTTCCATGATGTGTTCATGATGTTTTTGTGATGTTTTAGTTGGGTTTTTGGTATGGGTTTTTATGTATGATTTAAGTGGAGTTTTATGGCACCAAAAATAAGTGTAAACTATATGGAAATCATTGGATTTGGTGTGTTAGGGTTTTGTTGGAATAACCATTAAGTTGATTAAATTGGTTTAAGTGAATTTTGGTGCACACCAAGTATTTGTTAAAATGCCTAAGTGAAGAAAAATGCAAAATTTGAATGAATTAAAATTGATATGTGATTTCTCATGTGAGACTATGATAAGGGAAGTATGAAACCAAAGCTATTAGATGATATTAAGTAAGATGTCATGTTGGAATTTAATGGAGAAACCTAGGATAAGTTGATAAAAATGTTAGAAATTAATTTGGATAACTTGGCCTTTACAACTTAAAGTGAAGGGCATTAATGGATACTATGAAATATCACCCCATGTATGTGTTTTCATGCACTAAATGAATATGTTTAAGTATGTATGACATTAAGGAAACATTAAGGAAAGAAGAAATGAGATTTTAGAATGAAAATAGTGAAAATGACATTGAAAAAGTGATGAAAAAAGGTGGTTTTTCCTAGTTTTCGCCACCCGTTTGTTGAAATTTTTAGAACTGTTTTACGGGTGATCTAAATGTGAGTCAAGAAGATGTGTGGAGCAAAAATTAAGTAAAGAAAATTAATGGACAGTGGGCTGTGTTATATTCGGCCAAGGGAGGTCTAAAAAGACCAATTTTTGTTCTAAGCTTTGGATGATGGTTTCATGTGTATGGGGGTGTTCCTAGGTAAGAATAAGTAGGATTCATGTAAAGAAAATTGAATTTTAAAGCTTCGGTTAAGTTGAAACCGAATAGGAAAGTAAGTTGGTAGAATAATGTTCAAGTGAATTAATTGAGTTCTAAGTTATGTAATGAGTTTTAGGTGGTCAAGATTAGCCTATTCTAAGCGAATATGTGATGTGTAGGTGAAAAGCGAGGAAGCAGAACCAATGAAGGCTATTGGAGCTCATGTAAGGAAACTTGATTAAGGTGAGTGCTATGCTATTTTAAAGTATATTCAATTGAAGTATTTTCAATTAGTTATGGAAAGATATAAGAAAATCCGTATAGTTAATGTTAAAGAAATTTTATATGTGAGGTTTTGTTTATTTTAAGAGTTTAAGCACTTTGAAAATGTATTTGCCATCTTAGTGTTTGAGATGAGTATTTTAATTATATGATATTTCATATGGAAAGTAAATGTATTTAATTTTATAAGTATAAGCTTATCTAGAAATAAAGATCTTGATTTAAGTTTAAAGTCCTCCTTTATGAGCGAAGCTACGTTTTATGTTATGAAATGAAAAGTAAATTTTGTTGACTTTCTTATAAGTTTTGCAATTGGTATGTTTTATAAGAGACTTAAGCCAAGATGAAGTTTTATCTATTCCTTATGTGCACTTTGCATTGATATATATATGTTTTATATGAAGTATTGTAAACCCTCGATTCTTTATTTATGATATTCTCAGTGATAGTCGCTAGGTAATAAATTGAGACCCTAAAAGATCAATGAAAATGTCTAAAGTTGTGAAGGAACTTTAGAGATTTATTTAAACCCAATTAGAGAATAAATGGAAGGGTAAAATGGTAAACGAAATCGAGTAATTATTTAAAGTGACAAGGGACTACATTGAAGATAAATTTTAATATTTGTGGTTAAAGTAAAATTGAGTTAAAAGCTAAGGGAGAAGACCAAAATTTTTTCAGAACGTGACCGTTGTTTTTAGGATTGATTGTAGAGGAAATTAGAAGCCAAAAAGTGACTCACAAAAGAAAACAGTGAGCAGAAATGAGAGAGAGCTGTCACATGAGGAAGAAAGAAGAAAAGAAGAAGAAGAAGAAGAAGAAACTGCTCCTACCGGTTGACCGACCAACCACCATTGGTATAGGCACTTCAATAGCAGAGAAGGTACAGGTACCAGCCATGCTTCGCAAATGCATAAAACCCTTAGTGTTGTGGGTTCGAGTGGCTGGGGAGGCAAGAAAAAAAGGCAAAGGGACTATACAGTACCTGCTCACCAGCTTTGTAGGGGATCCATCGTGGGCCGAGGCCCAGGTGGGATAGGCCGGGCAGTCGGCACTTATGGAAGGTGTGGCGGGCCTGTCCGTTATAGTTAGGGAGGTGGAAGAAGTGATGGGGTCAGTGAATGCCCCAAGAGAGCAGCCCCAGCCAAGCCTAACGAGACCAACTGAGCAGGTCGGCGGACAATTTAACGCTGAACAGGTTGCACTGATATTGACGGCAGCGATGCATCAACCGCGGGAGGCCCCTGATGAGCAGAAATGCTCTATAGAGCGTGCATGCAAGTTGGGGGCGAAATCATTTAATGGAAGTGGCGACCCAAAGACCGCCCTAGCATGGTTAGACAGAGTCAGTAAAATTTACAGGGTGATAGGGTGTTCCGATGAGCAGAGGATCCAGTTTTCCTCATTCCTTTTAGAAGACAGAGCCAATGACTGGTGGGAAGCTCTAGAGAGGAGACACCCAGCTGGGATATCATGGACATTATTTCAAAGAGAGTTCACTGATCGATTCTACCCTCCCAGTTACAAAGATGCCAGAGTTGAATAATTTTTCAAGTTGGAACAGGGATCGATGTCGGTGACAGATTATGAAAAGATTGTGATAGCAGATGAAGAGTTTCCGACGAATTTGATAGTGTTGGATATTTGAGATTTTAATGTAATTTTATGGATGGATTGGTTGTTAAGACATCGGGCTACAGTTGATTGTTATACGAAGAAGGTTAGATTGGCTAGATTAGGGGAACCAGAGATAGTATTCCGAGGGATACGAAAAGCAATTGCCACCAGTATGATCACCGCCATGACAACTAGTAAGATGCTCCGCAAGGGATATCAGGGGTATTTAGCATATATGGTTGAGTAGAGTAAGGATGAAGTTAACCTTAAGGATATTCAGGTGGATAGAGAGTTCCCAGATATGTTTCCGGAGGATCTCCTAGGATTACCACCAAATAGGGAGATAGAGTTTGAGATAGAATTGGCTCCGGGAACCGAACCGATATCGATTACACCCTACAGGATGGCTCCAGCAGAGTTGAAAGAGTTGAAAATACAGATGGAAGAACTACTGGAAAAAGGTTTTGTAAGACCCATACAGGATGGCTCCAACAGAGTTGAAAATACATATGGAAGAACTATTGGAAAAAGGTTTTGTAAGACCTAGTCACTTGCCATGGGGGGCTCTAGTATTGTTTGTAAAGAAGAAAGATGGGAGTCTAAGGTTGTGTATCGATTACAAGCAATTGAACAGGGCGACTATTAGGAATCAATATCCGCTTCCGAGGATTGATGATTTATTTGATCAGTTACAGGGATCCAGAGTCTATTCAAAAATTGACTTGAGGTCGGGCTATCATCAGTTGAAAATCCGTAATGAGGATGTTCTGAAGACTGCTTTCAGGACTCGATATGGGCATTATGAGTTCTTAGTTATGCCATTCGGGCTGACGAATGCCCCAACAGCATTTATGGACCTAATGAACAGGGTCTTTCGAGCTTACTTGGATAAGTTCGTAATTATGTTTATTGATGACATTTTAGTGTATTCAGGCAATCATGAGGAGCATGCGGAACACCTCAGGATAGTGTTACAAACTCTACGAGAGCACCAGTTATATGCAAAATTCAATAAGTGCTAGTTTTAGTTAGATAGAGTTGCTTTCTTTGGGTCATGTGATTTCAGCTGAAGGACTAAGTGTGGATCCCCAAAGATAGAAGCTATTATGAGCTGGAGATCGCCCACTAATGTGACTGAGATCAGGAGTTTCCTTGGATTGGCAGGCTACTATCGAAAATTCATCAAGGGATTTTCCGTAATAGCAGCCCCGTTGATTAGATTGACGAGAAAGAAAGAGAAATTTGAGTGGTTAGATGCCTGTCAACAAAGTTTTAAAGAATTAAAGAGAAGATTGACTTCAGCTCCTGTACTTACATTACCTTCAAGGACAGATGGTTTTACGGTATACAATGATGCCTTGAGACAGGGTTTGGGTTGTGTTCTGATACAGAATGATAGAGTGGTAGCTTATGCATCCAGACAGTTGAAGAAACACGAGTAGAACTACGCTACCCATAATCTAGAGCTTGCAGCTATGGTATTTACATTGAGGATTTGGAGGCATTACTTGTATGGTGGTGTTCCTTGCCGGATCTTCACGGATCATAAGAGTTTGCAATATTTGTTCACCTAGAAAGAATTGAACTTGAGGCAGAGGAGGTGGTTAGAGTTGATTAAAGATTTCTTCGTGGAAAGGTGCACTTCGATTCGGAAAGCGTGGTAAGTTGAGCCCGTGCTACATTTGGCCATATGAGATCACGGACAAGGTTCGATTAGTGGCTTATAGATTGAAGCTGCCACCTCAATTAGCTAGAATTCATAATGTATTTCATGTATCTGTGTTGAGGAAATACATTTCTGATCCCTTCCATGTACTGGAAGAGCAACCTGTGGAACTAAGGGAAAACTTGTCATATGAAGAGGAACCGGTTCAGATTCTAGATCGTAGGGAGCAGGTCCTGCGCAGTAAAGTCATTCCCTTAGTGAAGGTGTTGTAGAGAAATCATGCCATAGAAGAAGCTACATGAGAGTATAAGGAGCAGATGCATACTCAATATCCACACCTATTTGTGTCAAGTATGTAATTTAATTTCGAGGATGAAATTTTTATAAGGAGGGTAGAAATTGTAAACCCTCGATTCTTTATTTATGGTCTTCCCAATGATAGTCCCTAGGCAATAAATTGAGACCCTAAAAGGTCAATGAAAATGCCTAAAGTTGTAAAGGAACTTTAGAGACTTATTTAAACCTAATTGGAGAATAAATGGAAGGGTAAAATGGTAAACGAAATCGAGTAGTAATTTAAAGTGACAAGGGACTAAATCAAAGATAAATTTTAATATTTGCAGTCAAAGTAAAATTGATTTAAAAGCTAAGGGAGAAGATCGAAATTTTTTCAGGACGTGACCGTTATTTTTAGGATTGATTATGGAGGAAATTAGAAGCCAAAAAGTGACTCACAAAAGAAAACAGTGAGCAGAAATGAGAGAGAGTTGTCGCGTGAGGAAGAAAGAAGAAAAGAAGCAGAAGAAGAAGAAGAAGTTGTTGTCGCCGGTCGACCGACCAGCCACCATTGCCGAACCAACCACCGAGCAGAACCATTGTCGAGCAGCAACGACGACGCCACAAGCTGACCAGATCGATGGCAGAAACGACGAGCAGAACCAGATACGAACCAGACCCGATCGGAGCCAAACCGAAGCCGATGAGCTGCCGCCGTCCCGACCACCTGCAGACTGGACCTCGTCGCGCGCTAACTCGCCAGATCCATGCAATTGTCAGCTACAACCGAGCTCGCTTTCAGCTCAAAACCACCACCTAAACCCTACCCAAGTACAGCTGAAACCGAAACCAGAGCAGAAAAGGTAGATCGGGGAAGAATAAGGGTGGTGCGGTCGGAGAAGAGAAGCTCGTGCGGAGGAGAAGAAAGAGGAAGAAGATCCAACCAAACTCAACCCGAACCACCACCAAAACCAGTCCAAAAACCACCCCAAAATCAGCCCCAAAACGAAGCTAACGTGAAAGAAAAATGGGTGAGTTATTTAAGTTAGAAATTGACAATTATGTTGGTGCTTAAGTTGATTTGAAATGGGTTTTGTCCTGAATTGTTTGTTGGTTGGTTTTTGAGAAAAAATGAGTTGAAATCTAAGTGAATTAATGTTTATTGAGAGCTTAGGAAACCAAGAAAACCACCTGATTGGGTTAGGGAATAGGTTAGGCCAAAAGGAGTCGAAATTGGATAATTTTCATTTCTAACCTCCGAACGTGATTCCGTTAGTCCCAGAACGACCCTAAGTGATAGTACATAGGTTCCAGACGAAGAAAACTGAGTTCAGAACATTAGAATTGATAAAGGAACGAAAAACGGAGGCTTACGAGTAAAACGGGTCACTTAGGGGATATTATGTAATTTTAGTTATTTCGCGTTTTCAGAAGTTGACGTGAACGTAAATTTATGTATATATATGATGTGTAGGTGAGGAGGAAGCAAGCGGAGTATGGCACAACCCTTGAGTTTCCATATACGAAGCTTTAAAACCAAGTGAGTGTCTTTATAAAAATGTTTTTACTATGATTGCTTTTAAATGCATGCCAAATTATCATGTTGTTAAAGATATCAAATGAATTCTAAACTGAATTTGTTGCATGGATTATGGAAATGATTTATATGAAATATGATTTAATGAGAAAGGAAATTTAAAATTTAAATGAGATTGAAAACCTATGGTACACCTGATTATATGTTATATATCTCCAGTTTGGGTTGAGTACCTTAAGCGTGCATTGGCTGTGTTAGGAGAGTCTGTCACTAACAGCGGGTGGGACCGTGTTTGTGTAGTCTTGTGAGTCGCCCAATGCACGTAAGAGGTATATTATTAGCTAGCTTCCACCTGAGCGATGAAGAATTCCGCTCCGTAGCGACGTGGAATTTCGCTACGTAAAAACTGGATAGATGGCCTGAACGATGTGGAATTTTGTGATGGCCTGAGCGATGCAGAATTCCGCTCTACTTTGATGGTACCATGTTATGCAAGCTATTAATGGTTGGCCTATTTGTATTTATAAATTCTTTTAAAGTTATTGTTGCCACAATTATTAAAATGTTTTGACAGAAATGGAAACCATGCAACCTATGGATTTAAATGTTATTTATTTGGCATGAATTTTATGAAATTATGATTTATACCTATTGTTTTAAAATGGATGATGAATTTTAGCTATGTCAATTGTTCAATCATAGTATTTGATTATGCATAAATATTTTAAAAAGATTTTTGGGAGGATATTTGATAAGCTAATTTTAAATGGAAATTATATGACACTCACTGGGCTATCAAGCTCACCATATTTTATATTTTTGTAAATAAAAACCTCCACAGGCATAGGTACAGATACATGCACTTCAATAGCAGGAACTCTGGATTGTGATTAAAGGAGTCGAGCAAACTGTGCTGTTATTTTGAAATGTGGGACTTTTTGTATAAATTTTTTGGGATATGTAAATAAAGATATGCATGACTGATGAATTCAATTTAACATATATTTCTAAACCATATGCATCTTTGTGGTTGCTTGTGGATTGATAAAAATGAGAGCCTGAGGCTTTGTAGCTTGGAGAAATTATTTTGTGATATTATAGAAGTGTTGAATTTTATAATTTGCAGGGTGGCAAAGTCCGAAAAACAAACAAAGATGCTGCCCAAATTTTTATAAAATGTTTTATAAATGTTTGAAATAAAAATGAAAAATTTCCCCGCGTTTCCACTATTTTTGAAAAGGTTTTAGAAAGAACACGGCTTAGCTCTGTAGGAATCCTTTAGCTGAGCGTAAGGGCTAGTTGAAGGGTTACCGTAGGGTGCCAGCAGATCGCCTAGGAAAAGGGTTTTGTCAAGTATTCTTAGCTATTTATATATTTATTTAAATTTTAAGTTCCATATGAAATTTTAAAAATGTATGCATAAGGTTTTATGTATGATTGAATCAAAATAATATTTTGCGCTTTATGCAATAAGAAAATGAAATTTGAAGTTTTATGTATTTCTAAGTATGAGCTTTGTGCTTAACGCACTCCAAATTAAGATTTTGTGCTTATTGCACTCTAATAAGTGAATTTTGTGCTTTTGCACTAAGTAAGAAAATAAAATGAAAATTTCAAAGGTCATAAGTATACCCACCTTTATAAGTAAGTTTTAGACCCGACCGGTATATCCCACATTAGTATGGCAAGTCCAGAGGGGATGCGTCACTAATTCAGGGGGGATTTAAGTTTGTCGTGTCACCTCTACTTTTGTGGGATATTATCTCGTGTTATGGTTAGCGATAAAATATTCCGCACATAACTACGGGATGTCTTTGTAAGTAAGTAAGTGTCATGGTTGGTGTCTGATAAAAGTGTCACGTGACTTCACGTCGATTAGCGTTATCATAGCTATCGCGTGGTTATAAGTATTACGGGGTACGAATGGCGCTTTTCAAAAATTAAGTATTCTAAGTATTGAAAACAAAGAAAAATATTTAATATGTTTTAATTATGCTTTACGATCAAATGAAACTTAGTTTTCTCCAATCCATAATTTTTCTACGGCGTTTTATGAATATTTATGATGCTTTATGGAAATTCTATTTTAAGTTATGCATTGAATTGAGATTTCAATTCTTATATATGTTGTGCACCATAAGTTCTATATGAAATCTATATGTATATTTAAGTTTCAAGATATGGTTCAATTTAAAAGCTTTATATAAGACTTTTCGCATTTAAGGGTTTATAATTTTCATTTGTATAGTTTACGATCGAAGTAAGGTTTAAGTCTTCATTTTAAGATATGAGCTACATGAAGTTTGATTTATACATGAGCTTTAAAGATCTCTACGTATGTTTTGCAATTGAATATTCAAACTTTAGAAAGCTTAAGAAATAAGAATTTCTTATATGTTTATTAATTTTTAAGTTTTATGGAACGTTATGTATGTATGAGTTCAAATTATTTTCTAAATTATAAGTTTTATAAGTATTTCGATACTTTTATGTGTTCTACGATTTTATAAGTTTTATGAAAAAGTTTTGTGCATATATGTGTTTTATGGATTTGCACTCACCAAGTTTATGAGGAGTTTTAAGTACGCTTTGTAACTTATAAGAAATTTTAAGAATTGTAAATGAAGTTTAAACCGTTTTAAGGACGTATTTTAAGAAATAAAATAATTTAAGTTAAAAAGAAATTAAGCATTCACTGAGCTCCGATAGCTCATTATTTTCTGTTTTTATGTTTAAAAACCTCCTTAGGTATTGAAGTGGGTGACCGATAGCAGAAGGCTCCTCCAGAAGAGTAAGTGGGTGACGACACGACCATGCTTCTGTAATAATATATTGTGCACGTTTTGTATTTGAAAATAATTGTATGTAAATATATGTCTAAATCATAAATGAGTGGTAAATTAATTATGTATGAAATTGCATTTGATTTATTATTTTATACTTTTGATTATTAACGAAATGGAAATTTGATTTATGCCATAATATGTATGTTTGAGGTAAAAGAAGTTGGGTTGGAATAATAAAAGTATATGGAAGTGTATTTTCCTTTGTAGGTTATTTTGGTTAAGTTAAAAACGCAGCTGTTGTGCTGTTGAATTTTCTAATTAAAAAAAAAAAAAAAATACAACCCATTCTAGTTTTCCTAAGAAAGAAAATATTTTAAGGGTTCGCTCTGCGAGTTCCCCTTAGCCCATTAAGTAGGATTAGGAGGGATCCGTTGGGGTGTCAAGCAGAGCCCTCCGAATGTAAGTACGATAAAATTCAGATTGGGTCCTGTCAACATGGTTATAAATAAAAAAATTTCGGACACTAAAATTTTTCAGCTTTGGCATGATTGCTTTGGTCGCCCAAGGTTTAATGTGATGCATAGGATCATTGAAAACTCTAATGGACACCCATTAAAGAATCAAAGGATTCTATTGCCTAAAGAACTTTTGCACTACTTGCTCTCAAGAAAAATTGGTGATTAAACAATCCCCTTCCCATTCTAAAATTCATTTTAAATCCCCTTTATTTTTATAAAGAATTCAAAGGGACATATGTGGACCTATTCATCCATTAAGTGGACCATTTTGCTATTTTATGGCTTTAATTGATGCATCTGCACGATGGTCGCATGTTTGTTTATTATCAACTCGTAATGTTGCCTTTGTTAGATTCCTTGCACAAATTATCAAACTATGAGCACAATTTCTAGATTACTCAATCAAAACAATTCACTTAGATAATACTGGTGAATTTTCATCAAAGGCATTTGATGAATATTGCATGTCCATTGGAATTGATGTTGAGCATCTAGTTCCACATGTTCACACTCAAAATGGTTTTACGGAGTCATTTATCAAACGCCTCTAAGTAATTGCTCGAACTTACTTTTACGAACGCAATTACCAATATCTGTATGCGGTCATGCCATACTACATGTTGTTGTGCTAATTCGCCTCCAACATACTGCATATCATCAATATTCCCTATTACAACTTATGCTTGGTCATCAACCCGATATATATCTCATCTAAGATCATTCGGTTGTACTGTATATGTACTTATTGCACCCCCACAAAGGTCTAAGATGGGACCCTAATGTTGTTTGGGGATTTATGTTGGCTTTAAATCACCTTATATTATTTGATATCTTGAACCCCTGATGGAAGACCTTTTCACCGCACATTTTGTAGATTGTCATTTTAATGAAAATTGGTTCCCATAACTAAGAGAAAAGAAAACTCTTTCTATAGGAAAGCGTGAACTTTTTATGGAGTGTTGGTATTTTGTCTCATTTGGACCCTCGTACTAATCAATGTGAAAATGAAGTATGAAGAATAATGCAAGTACAAGTGATTGCTAATTAGTTACCAAACGCATTTATAAATACAATAAAGGTAATCAAATCTTATATGCCTACTGCCAATACTCCAGCTCGGGTGACTATGCCTATTGAATAATCGAAACAAACGGTAGCAAATAATTCATCTGTTATGCATAAAAAATGTGATAGGTCGCTTGGCTGAAAGGATACTACTCCATGGAAACGCAAAATGAAATATCATGATCTTGTTGAAAACAGTACTAAAGTTATCCAAAGGTATGTTCTTAAAAGAGACAACGACTTTTGAAGATTTGCAAACCACATAATTGGCCAAAGTCCATGAAGAAGGACAAACATTTGAACAAATACGACAATCAAGAAATGAAGAAATTTTGATAAATTATGTAAGAGAAAAATGAAACTGTGAAGAAATAGTCATTGATGGCATGTTCTCTTACACAGTAGCTACTGAAATCATAAGTGATGATTGTAGACCACATACTGCTGATGAATACAGGAAATGACCTGATTGGCCTAAATGGGAAGAAGCAATTCAAGCATAATTAAGTTCATTAGCCAAACGAAATATATTTGGATAGTTCAAACACCTGGCGATGTTAAACCAGTTGGATACAAATGGGTATTTGTTTGGAAACATAATAAGAAAAATGAAATCGTAAGATACAAGGCATGATTAGTCGCACAAGGTTTCTCACAAAGACCTGGAATTGATTATGATGAAATATATTCACCCCATGATGGACACGATTACATTCCAATTTTTAAGTAGTTTGGCAATAGCAGAAAGACTTGAAATGCATTTAATGGATGTGGTAATTGCATATTTGTATGGTTGACTTGATACTAGTATCTATACGAAAATCTTTGAAGGATTCAAAATGCCCGAAGCATATAATTCAAAACCTCGTGAATTATACTCAATAAAGTTGCAACGATTATTGTATGGACTAAAAAAATTTGGAAGAATGTGGTATAATTGCTTGAGTAAATATTTTATCAAAGAAGGATATATGAATGACCTTATATGCCCATGTGTTTTTATGAGAAAATTAGGATTAGGGTTCACCATTATAGTATTATATGTCGATTACATGAATTTAATAGGAACTCATGAAGAGCTCTTAAAAACTGCTGAATATTTGAAGAGAAAATTTGAGAAGAAAGACTTAAGGAAGACACGATATTGTCTTGTTTGGAAATCGATCACAAATCAAATAGAATATTAGTCCATCAAAAGGCATATATCAAAAAAATCTTGAAAAGTTTTAACAAGGATAAAGCTCATCCTTTAAGTACCTCTATGGTTATTAATTATGTTGATCCCAAGAAGGATCTATTCAGACCTAAAGAAGTTAAGGAAAAGACACTTGATCTTAAGGTGCCATATCTTAGTGCAATTGGTGCCCTCCTATATTTGGCACAATACACTAGGCCAGATATTGCATTTTCGGTTAATTTATTAGCTAGATTCAGTTCCGCACCGACACGTCCCATTGGAATGGAATTAAACATATTCTTCATTATCTTTGCTGAACTACAGATTTAGGGTTATTTTATTCTAACGTAGGATATCTTTTTGGTCCATATAAGGCACGTTCACAAACTGGATGTGTTTTTACGTACAATGGCACAACAATCTCTTGACGTTCCATGAAACAAACTCTTGTTGTTACATCTTCTAATCATTCTGAGAGTTTAGCACTTTATGAGGCAAGTCGGAAGTGTGTGTAGTTGAGATCAGTCATTCGCCATATACGAAGTACTTATGGGCTTCTTCAAACCATAAAAGGGCCAACTATAATTCATGAAGAATACAATGTGTATTGCTCAAGTTATGGGAGGATATATCAATTGAGATAGAACTAAGTATATCTCACCAAAGTTCTTTTATACACACGAGCTTCAAGAAAGTAAACAGATTGATGTGAAGCAGATATGCTTTACAGATAACGTAGCAAATTTATTTACAAAAACTCTACCAACATCAACATTTGAAAAATTAGTACACGACATTAGCATGTGTCAACTCTCCAGGCTAGATAGTTAACTTAGTAGAAGTTTCATCAGGAGGAGCATATCATCTTTTTTTTTTTTTTTTTTTTGTATGTTGCACTCTTTTCCCGTTCAACTAAGTTTGATCTCATTGAGTTTTACTGGCAAGGTTTTTAATGAGGCGATTTATCTTAAAAGGTGTAAATCCAAAGGGAAGTGTCATGTAATGATGGTGGATTTACCACCTCCACAAGCAACCATTTTATTATTATTATTATTATCATTATTGTAAATAGGTTGTGCTTCTTCTGCCTATATATAATCGTGTATGTCATTTAATAGAAAATGTTAATTTTTCTTCTTCAAGTTTAGTAAAAGCACAAGTACCGTCATATTCTTTTATTCTCCCTCATTCTTTAGTTCAGGTTTTGTTTACTTCCATTATTTGATGTTTATCTATTTACTCTTATTATATCTCATGTGCGTTATCAAAATATTCTCCTCCTACTACTCATTCTTTATTTCATTTTGTTTATTTTATAACAGGTTTCACTTTATTATGTTTATTTATTTAGTTACTCTCTTCTAAGTATTAAATGTTTGACATAATTTTTATAATTTTATTAATCTATTGGATACAAATGTATTGAATTTTCATTTTTGTCTCCTAATTAAACTAAGGGTGCATTTACTTGCACGTAATCGGAATGACTTGAAATCAAAATGATCTGTAATCAGAATGAGTTGTTTACTTCAATTACAGGAATCAAAATCAAAATCAGTAGTATTCCCATTGAGATGTTTACTTTGCCTTGAAATCAGATGGATTAATTGCAAGTTATAAAAATGTCATTGATTAAAATTATGTACTCTATAAACATTTTTTAATAAAGGATATAAAAGACTTTTTAACTAGTAAAAGGGAATAATAATGAGATTCCTAAGTGCGGTAGAAAGAATGAGATTCTCATTTCACAACCCTAAATTCATATGGGACCTATAATTTCTGTTACATTACAGATTTATTTTAAAGCAAGTAAAGATCAATAATCTTTCCCTTTCTCATTCCCTATTCTTATTTTTTTAATCCATCAAATAAACACACCATAAACATATTGTAATTACAGTTAAACTTAGAATTATTATTTATGATATCATACATATTATTATAATTTAAGTAAAAAAATATTGTTAATCCAATAGTTAAATCTAAATATCTACTCAAAATAAATTATAAATAACAATATTTAATTGTTTTAACCTTAAAACTTATTTGATAAAAAAAAAGAATGAATATAATTTAAGGGTAAAAATAATTTTGGTCGTTGAATTTTGGGAAATGATCAAATTTTTAACTATGCTTCGAAAAATGACGAAATCAACCCTAACATTTCGAAAACGTGTCAAATTAATCTCTTCCGTCAGTCAACTGACTGTCAACATGATGGGCACGGGTAATTTTGTCATTTTCAATTGTAATTTAGGATCCTAATACATACATGAATAAGATAATTTGGAAAAAAATTAAAAAAAGAAATAAAAATGAGAAAATAAATAATTGAAAATTTTTTTAAATAATAAAATGAAAGAATAAATAATTAATAAAAATATATAAATAATAAAAAATTAAAAAAAAAAAAAACAAACAAACACCAGATTCTGGTGATGAACATCACTAGGATCTAGTGCTAGTTCTTCACTAGAATCGGTGATGAACTATGTGATGAACTAGTTCATCACTGATTTTGGTGATATATCATTTTATTTGGGTTTAGTTTTAATTTTATTTTATTAACTTTTAACTAATTGTAATTTTTAATTTTATTAAGGGCAAAACAATTATTGTTTGCATTGTAACCAAAGTGAAGGGCACAAAAGTCATTTTCTACTCTCCGTTAGCTTTAAACGTCAGTTGATTGATGTGCAAGATTAATTAACACATTTTTGAAAGGTTAGGTTGATTTCATTCTTTCGGAAATATAATTAAAAATTTGATTATCCCCAAAATTTAGGGATAAAAATAATTTTTCTCCTAAATTTAAACACATGCAATCAAAACTAGCTTATGAAAACGAAGCAGGTCTAGAGATATGAAACAAGAAAACTATAATGTGAAATGATAGAGAATGAAGGCCAGCTAGTCTCCGTTTCCGCTTCGAATGTGTGCTATTTCTTTGTCTTAAATGAATATATATCTTCTCAAATACTGATGGAAATCATCAGACATAGTCAATCATTTATTACTTTGCTTTTCAAAATAAACAAAAGTATTATAATAACAAATGCATGGTAATAAATGAACATTTAATTGATTTAAGAAAATAATAATAAATAAATAAATATTTAATTATTAAAAAGTAAGAAGACTTGGGGGTCAACTCCTAGAAAACTCACCATCAATGTCTAAACAACTTCTCTTTCCTAAAGAATTGCCAACAAAGATTTGTCTTTTGCTAATACTTGCTAGATTTTACAAGTATATAATTCCTTATTAAAATGTAAATTTCCTTGACAATATTCATTAATTTTTTATTTTATTTGTTTCCCAAAAGGGTATTTTGATTTCTATAATATTATTAAAAGTGTAACCTTGCTTGACAAAGTTCCATCAACCTCTATTTATCTATTTATTTTTCTACAAAAGGATAAATGACTTTTCATTTCTCTCAAATCATATAAATAATTTATCTTTTATTTTTTTTCCCTAAAAGAAGTTTTGACTTCTATAATATATGAGAAAAATTCAAAACTATCTAAATTCAAAAGAAAAATTTGTTTGCAGCTTATTTAAAAAAAAAAAAAAAATTGTTTTTACTCATTTAAACAAATTAATTGCATCCAATATCCTATATTAACCAAAATACCCTTGAACGTGACGAGTATGAGTGTGAGAAGAGAGCCTTTTGTCACACTTCTTCTGTCACAGTATTTTTGAAATTTTACTCATAGGGGTATTTTTGAAATCACAAGGTATTGGATGCAATTTATTTATTTGAAGGGTTAAAAATAAATTTTCTTTTGAGAGGGTAAAAAGGATTTTTGGTTTTGAAATGAGGCTGCTTTTTGAAATTTCCACATAATATTATTAAAAGCTATGACTTACTTGATAAGTTTCATCAACTTTTATTCTTATTGGTTTTTAAAAAGTTACTTTACCTTTTATCTTTCTCATATCATAATTGATGTGCACATTTTGGAATTATATCTTACAAGTTACCTTATTTATTTATTTATTTAATTTTTCACAAAAATAAATGACCTGTATTAAAAAAAAAAAAAGTTATAATAAATGACCTTTCATTTTTCTCAAATCATATATATAATTTATCTTTTATGTTTTTCCCAAAATGACATCTTGACTTGTATAGTATTATTAAAAGTGACAACTTACTTGATAAGTTTCATAAACTTTTATTTTTATTTATTCTAAAAGAATAATCTACCTTTTATTTTTATTACATCATATAAATAATAATTGATATGGACAGTTAAAAGCTGCAACTTACAATTTAACTTATTTTTTATTTTTTTCACAAAAGAATAAATGATCTTTCGTTTTTCTCAAATCATATAAATAATTGATCTTTTATTTTTTCCCCAAAAGGACACCCTGACTCTGACTCGTATAATATTACTTTAAGTGATAACTTACTTGATAAGTTTCACAAACTTTTATTACATCATATAAATAATAATTTATATGGACAGTTAAAAGCTGCAATTTATAACTTAACTTATTTTTTATTTTTTTCACAAAAGAATAAATGATCTTTCGTTTTTCTCAAATCATATAAATAATTTATCTTTTATTTTTTCCCCAAAAGGACACCCTGACTCTGACTCATATAATATTACTTTAAGATAACTTACTTGATAAGTTTCACAAACTTTTATTTTTACTTATTTTAAAAGAATAATCTATCTTTAATTTTTCTCAAATCATATAAATAATAATTGATGTGGACATAACGATGGTGGGTGGCCCAGTGGTTAAGACGCACCCCATTTGCTTCTCATTGGCAAGATTCAATTCTCATATAGTATGATAATTTTCCATTTATTTGTGGGTAGTTTTTTCCTGATTTTGGTAGTAGATTTTCGGACCGTTGGTTAAGTAAACTCTATCAATAAGTCTTAATAAATATCTGACCTAGTGGTCTAGTGTCAGAAGTTGTAATATCAAAAAACTTTCCGAACCATTTATTAAGCAAATTCTATTAATAAATCCCGATAGATATTTTTTCTAATGGTGTAGTGTTAGAAGTGGTAATATCAAGAAATTTTTTTTTTTTAAAAAATGACGTAGACAATCACGAGCTGCAAGTTACAACTCACCTCATTCACTTTAATTTTTTCTTACTATCAGTTGCTCGAAAACGAAAATCTTTATATGAAAGAAAAAAAGAACGTCTTTTTCTATGAAAGAACAACAGCTCCGTTGTTACTACAGTGTCTGATCAACTTCCCTCTCTATATACATAAGCATGTTACCATCTGTCTGTGTTACTACTAACTTTTTCTTTGGTAGAAAAGGATAACAAATATCTCTTTCTTTTGATACATGGTACTGCAGATTCCTTATTTTGTCCTCCATAGCCATTTTACCCACTTGCTTTCTGTTTAAGCAACTTCATGTTCTTGCACTTTTTCTTATTTAAAGGGTGTTTGTCAAATGGGTTTTTACTTAACATTTTGATTCTTAGTTGATGATACAGATATATAGGAAATGATGCACGCTACTGATTCTAGCAATAAGAAAAGAGCAGCCCCCCATGACCGTGGCTTCACTGATATTGTCTTCTCTTGGTCACTTGAGGACATTTTTAATCAAAATCTTTTCAAGGATAAGGTATGCTTTCATCATCCTTTTTCAATACATTGTGAGGAAAACTTGTATTTTTGTTATGGTTAATTAGCTATTGTGGATTGTTAACATGTTTGTACGTTTTTTACTTGCAAACTTGAGCTTATTTGCATTGATGGGTCATGGGGTCAGTTTATATAGAGTTTTCATGTCCAAATTCCCCTACATGCATTTATAGCTACATTTTTTATTGATTTGTAGTTGTGTTTGGTCTGTCTATCGGATAAACATATTAGTTAAAGAATGTGAGGTGTACAAGGGGTGTGTTAGTACTTAGAGCTTTATAGGACTCTTACCAAGAGTCTTACATTTTTAGGTGTAATCGTTATTTTAAAAGAAAGAAGAACTTCAATTAATAATTTTCGAATAGGTGTTAGGAGCTGTACAATCAGGATATAACTGTTGGTTACTTGGTTAAAGTTTTATGATACTCTGCATTAGCAGTTTGTTTGATATTGTAATCAGGATGTAATTTCTTGTAATCCTATATTTTATTTTAAGTAATAAGATATGGTTATGGGTTAAATGCTTTGACTTTTAAGTCAAAAAGCTTACGGATAGTTAATAGATTTACTACCAAAGATAGTAGAATGATGGTCCTTAAATTGTTGGATGCAAAGTGCATTGCATCTCTTATGAGGCTGCAGATACATGTATCATGTGTGTTGGTGGTTGTCATAATGCAAGTCACAAAACCTTCTCATGTGTTGGCTGATACATAGGGTTAACCTAAGTTATTTAAGCCATTTCTCTGCACGATATGTTTCTGTTACTTGCATTTGTACTATATTCAAGTTCATGCTTGAAAATTTAGATAATATTTTATATTGTTTTGGTTCCCTTTAGGTGAAAAGAATTCCAGAAGCATTTCAATGTGCTGGAGAGTATTTACGTAGCTTTGTTTTTCCATTATTGGAAGAAACTCGAGCTCAACTTTGCTCAGCCATGGAGACCATATCTCAAGCACCTTTTGCAGAAGTGGTTGATTTTGAGGAGTCCAAGCCATATGGGACAGGGTTATATGAAGTTAAGGTTGATCAATGGAAGAACAGATTTAGTAATCGTGGGAAAGAGCCTTACAAAACATTGCCAGGGGATGTTTTTATTCTAGCAGACACAAAGCCTGAATCTGCTTCTGATTTGCAAAGGGTAGGAAATATGTGGACGTTTCTTTCAGTCACAAAAATAATAGTGGATGAGGATGAGGATGATATTGGCTCAACACCTGATCATTTTAAGGTCAAGATATTTAAAGATATCCAGCTTGATGATTTTTTCAAAAAGAAGAAATCACTATTTGTAATTTTCATGACAAATATAATTCCAGAGAGAAGAATATGGAATTCACTACACATGTCTGGAAATTCGAAGATTATCAATGAGATTTTATGCTCCGGTTCTATGGTACGCATTTAAAATGACATTTGTAAATTTAGTCCTATGGTATTATAATTATGTTTGTAGATATGTCAATCTCTTTTGTTTATATGAGGAATATGATGCCTTGCATGTAATGTATTGTAAAAATGGAAAGACATTAAATGAGTTCTAGGTTTATTATTGAATAGCTATCAAGGTTTTTTGAACTTTAATGCTGAATGACAGGTTGAGGAACAATGTGACTGCGTGCAGAGTAAGGCAATCTGGTATGTGGAATTTGGTCCTAGTTTATCAGCTACCCTGAATGATTCACAAGTTGAGGCTGTTTTGGCTTGTCTTGCAAGAATGCATTGTCATCACAGGTGCAGTGTTGAACTTATATGGGGACCACCAGGGACAGGGAAAACTAAAACTGTTAGTATGCTTCTCCTTAGCCTTTTAAAAATGAAATGCAGAACCCTTGTCTGTGCGCCAACAAATGTTGCAATTACAGAATTGGCTTCTCGTGTACTTAAGCTGGTGAAAGAATCATCTGAAGGAGGCAATTTGTTATGTCCACTGGGAGATATTCTTTTATTTGGGAATAATGAGCGACTAAAAGTTGATGAAGGAACTGAAGAGATATATATGGACTATCGAATTGAAAAGCTTGCAGAGTGCTTTGTACGGCTGACTGGATGGAGGCATTGCTTTTTGTCTATGATAGATTTTCTTGAAGAGTGTGCTTCTCAGTTTCATATCTTTCTCGAAAATGAATGCAGAAATGAAACTAAAGCTAGCAAGTCATTTCTTGATTTTGTGAGAGAAAGATTTAATCTACTTGCAGCAGCTCTCAGAAATTGTCTTTTCGTCTTTTGTACTCATCTACCAAAAGATTACATTTTGGAAGCTAATTTTCGAAACATTCTAGACCTTCTTAGCTTACTCAAATCTTTTGAGAATTTATTGTTTCAAGACAATGTGGCTTCTGAAGAACTAGAAGAGCTCTTTTCACATTCAATTGATGAAGAAAATGTGGCTTCTGAAGAACTGGAAGAGCTCTTTTCACATGCAATTGATGAAGATTTTTTTGAGTTAATAATGGATGTAAAGTACCTGCTGCATAAGAGCAGGAGCCAATGTCATTCTGTCTTAAGAACTCTTTGGGTTTCGCTTAGTGATCTTAACCTTCCAGTTGTTATGAACAAAGAATCATTGAAGCAATTCTGTTTTGAAAAGGCCTCTTTAATCTTCTGCACTGCTTCCAGTTCGTATAAGCTGCATTCCGTGGATATGGAACCTCTGAGCTTTCTTGTTATTGATGAAGCGGCACAGTTAAGGGAAAGTGAGTCAACCATACCTCTACAGCTCCCGCATATAGAGCATGCTGTTCTCATTGGTGATGAGTGTCAGTTACCAGCAATGGTACAAAGCAAAGTATGTTGAGGTTATTTGGATATGTTCCTCATCATATTCCTTTCTCTGTGTCCTTGAGCATTTTTCTCTTCCTATTTTTAGAACTTGGATTTTGATTAATATTCCTCTCTTCATTTGTTTCTGTTTTGTTTTGCTTTTAGGTTTCTGATGAAGCTGGTTTTGGCAGAAGTTTATTCGAGAGGCTGAGCAATTTTGGTCACCCGAAACACTTGCTTAATATACAATACAGAATGCATCCATCAATTAGCTTCTTCCCAAATAAAAAATTTTATCACAACCAGATTTTAGATGGCCCAAATGTCAGGGAAAAAAGCTATGAAAAACACTATTTGCCTGGTCCAATGTTTGGTCCCTATTCCTTTATCAATATTGAGAATGGAAGAGAAGAGTTTGATGATGTTGGCCACAGCCGTAGAAATTTGGTTGAGGTATCTGTTGTGCTGAAAATACTGCAGAACTTGTACGAAGGTATGTTTAAATTTTCATTTGTTATGAATTTGTGATCCATTAACTTTGCTCTTTAGACTGTGATTACTTGATTTTTTTTTATGTTGGCCTTGAAGGAACAACATATCTTTCCCAATCCTATCTATGATTTTCAGCCATATTATAGTTTAGTCCAACAGATGCTGTTTTAAAATTCATGGTTTGTTTGGGGTATTAAATCGTGTACATATTCACCACAATGTTTGTTTAGTCAGAGCATGGTAAAATTTAAAGAACAAATGCATATTTTTTTTATATAAAATTGCAAGGTATCACATTGTAATCATATGGGATCATACTGGTAAGTCCAAGCACTTGAGTCAAGTTCTAATAGCATCCACAAGGGTAGGCTGTGGTATTAATTCTTAATCTTTACAGTTATACTATAATATATAGATTTAATTTAAGGTATTATTACTTTGTGATTTGTCCTTTTATATATGTATGGCCTTCTATTTCACTTTTGTAAATTAAAAGAAAGATGTGATGGTTTCTTGATTTTAATTAATTCCAGGATATTTTCCTGCTCATCAACATTCTATTACAATTACTATGCATGCATTGATTCATATTACGGTCACTAGTTAAATATAATAGGGAAGAAGTAACTTAGAAAAATTAAATACTAGAATTTTAATACTAATTATTCATAAGATTTAATTGACAATGTGACAATGAATTTACGAGAATATTCTCACAGCAATACACTGGAAAACTTATCTTATTGATTTTGAACAAAAATAATTTCTTGTGGCATTTCTTATTGCTCAATATCCTTGTGAACTGTTTCATTGTGTTTGAATGCTACTAATACTGATGTTTAATCCTTTTTAATGCCATTAGTAATCTTTATTATGCAGCTTGGATTGGCTCAAACAAGAAGCTCAGTATTGGTGTAGTGTCACCCTATAGTGCCCAAGTAGTCGCAATTAAAGATAAAATTGGACATAAATATTTAAGCAGAGATGGTTTTGTTGTGAAAGTGAAGTCAGTAGATGGATTTCAAGGTGGTGAGGAGGACATTATCATTATATCAACTGTAAGATCCAATTTTGGTGGATTGATTGGTTTTCTGTCCAAGCCACAAAGAATTAATGTTGCTCTTACGAGGGCTAGGTATTACTTCATCAAAATCTTACAATACACTATGTTTAGATCATTTTTAACAATAATATTGAATGACTGTTGTTCTTTTGTTGCCGAATAGACAATGTCTTTGGATTCTGGGGAATGAAAGAACCTTGATTACAAGTGAATCCATTTGGGAATCCTTAATTTTTGATGCTAAAGCTCGTCAATGTTTCTTTAATGCTGATGATGATATGGATTTGGCCAAAGCGATATTAGAGGTCAAGAAAGAGTTAGATAAATTTGAGGAATTGTTTAATCCAAAAGGTATACTTTCAGAAGCCAAATGTGAGCAGTTGAAAAGAGCTTTTGCAACACAAGGTAAGCAGAAAGGTCGAGACATAAACACTGTTCAGTGCTTCAGTTGCAAGAAATTTGGTCATTTTGCTTCTAATTGCTCCACTAAGTTTTGTAACTACTGCAAGAAGGATGGTCATCTTATCAAGGAATGTCCTATTCGACCCCCAAAGAAATCTAAAACAGCATATACTATCACAGTTGGCTCTTCTAGTGCTAGAAGTTCTATGATTACAGCACCTTCAACACAAAGTGCTCCTGCTTCTATTTCACTTGTCACCCCTGAAATGATCCAACAAATGATTGTTTATGTATCTGCTTTAGGACTCTTAGGTAAACCCTTCTCTACATCTTCTCTTCTCTTTGGCTCTTTGATACTACAACTTCCAATCATATGACAAACATTATTAGATTTCTTCCAATGTACACAATTATTTTGGACATCTTGAGATTCATACGGCTGATGGTAGTTCTTTACCTATCATGGCAACTAGTGATGTTTCTCTTTCTCTAACTAATCTATTTGTCTCCCTGGTCTTACCACTAATCTTGTTTTTGTCAAACAATTAGTTTAAAATGATTGAAAAGTTAAATTTTCTAAATTTGGTTGTGTTGTGCAGGATCAACAATCCAAGAAGATGATCGTAAAGGGGCCTAAAGAGGGACGTCTCTTTCCTTTTCTTTTGCCTTCATCTCCACATCTTACATTAACTTTTGTCACTCATAATTCTATTCATGTTGATTGTCGAGCATGGTATAAACGTCTTGAACATCTAAATTCTAATGTAATTTATAATTTGCTCAATTCTGGTTTACTTGGGAATAAAAAGTCACCATCTCTTAGTGTTGTCCAATTTGATGGCAATTCTTATAGGCTTGGTAAAACTAAAACACTACCATTTCCCATTCATACACCAAATATTGTCCAACCATTTGACTTGATACATAATGATGTGTTGTCACACCCTCTGCTATTCCTTCCTTTAGACGAGTCCAAGGGGTGTTACCTGCAACTTCCTTTATGCAAAATTTTTATTTAGAAAACCATATATATTTAATTATTCATACCAAAATAGAGAATTTCAAAATCATATAAAATGATTTAAAACATTTCTAGTTCAAGTGGAAAAATTGCAAGAGTTTCCCCTAAAATTCGAACTTTCCCAACCTATTACAAATTTATTATTTTCATTTCCAACACAAATTTTTCACAAACCATATTCAGCAATTGGTAAACTCCATTTGGTTCAACATTATCCATATACACAATATTTTTCCAACCTTTATACAAAATTTAGTTTACTTTACAAAAGTCCATACTTGATATACAAATACATATATGCATGCAAGTATATACAATTTGAAATTCTTATATACAAAACCAAATATGGTATATACCCAAAATAAAGATGAATAGATGGATGGATGGATGTGACTAGATGGACTTGCTACAGATAAGCTTGCTCTTCAGTCCTCGCCCTCCTAACATGAGCTACTACCTGCGCGTGGTAATTCTAACGCGCTAAGCATATTTGCTTAGTGGGTGTACACTAAATTCGAATTTACAATCTTTTTTAATATAAAATTTTCATACAATAAAAAAAAAAATAACTTTTCAATTCAAAATAATTTAACAACTTATTATACACATTTGGAACCCAATTCACACATGCATTATACAACTTGGTTAAAACATTTTTCATTGCCTTTTGTAAACACTGACATGATAACTTAGACTGGAAAACGAGATTTCCGACATTGGACACTTGGTGCCTACCCGCTGAATTGCATCACACATATATAAATCAATCATTTGGAACCAGACACTCGATACCTCTCATGGTCCCTAAATTAATGATTTTGATTTTATTTCAAAACATATCAACGCACTGCTGTTATAATAATCCTATTGGCATGCTAACTTCCAACCCCTACCTACTAATATTCAAGTTTACTAAGGCTCTTTTAACATTTCAATGGATACTTTTTATAGTCACAATTTCTTTTCAACTAAAAAGGTTCCATTATGCATTTAAACATGGTTAACAAATCAATTCAGCTAAACAAATCAATTATTAAATATTTTAGAAAACCATATGCATACAATTAAAAACAACAATTCAAATTAAATATACACCAACCTTATTGCCTCTTTCTTGACTTATTTTACTCTTCAATGGAAGCTCAAACCTTCTCCTTTCATTTTCCTTGGCTTCCTTGAGCTCTTTTCTCTCCTAAATTTTTAAAAAACACATAGATAATAAATAAAAGCTCATTCCAGGAATCTAAATGCATGATCTACTAATCCTACATGATCCATATGCTTTTATACCGTACAATTTTCCATTTAAACCCATTTTGCCTTCAAACTTATCTTCTAGATTTCTACTTAACCAGCGCTTTAAAATTACGATTTTTTTTTCTATGAATCTTATTTATTCTCACCTAGGAAAACGCTCATATATTCGAAATAATTTTCTAAAACTTTAAATGAAAATCCATTATTTCATACCCCTCTTGATCGAATGCTATACAAATCATACACAATTTTTTCATTTTTCATTTTAACTTCATTTCAAGTTATTTTCAAATATTTGCAAACATAAAACTCATCCATATCATTGAAACTCATTTTGAACCTTTGTTCATCACTTTAGCCGTGACTCATACCAACACAATTCATCCATTTTCTTCAAGTTTTCACATAGAAATTCACTTGGAAATCACCTATATAACATGACAAAGCTACTAATATCCTAAACCACATCAATTTAAGTTTTCAAACATCCAAAAATAACTCATGGGAATTAATTTCTTACCTTGATTTCACTTGGAATGGATTTGATTAGCTCCCAGGCTTGCATGCAACACTAAACTCACTCAAAACAACATTCCTTCATTTTCTTTCATGTACAGCAATGCTTCCCTTTTTGTTTTTTCACTTCAAACTTGATTGCTTCTTGTTTGTCTCGGTATATTTGCTTCTCTTCTTGTTTGGCTCTCTTTTACGACAACCACCTTGTTTGCTTTGATTTCCTTTGAAATGGCTTATATATATATTCCATGGCAATTGAAATTGCCATTGGATTTCTTCAAAATTACCATTATGCCATCCATAAAAGCTTGACAAGTGTCACCATGCATGCATCCTCCTTGACAAGTGGCATTCATGTATTTAATCTCCTTGACACGTGTCAATCATGCACATCTTTTCGTATTTTCGTTTAATACGAGTTTTCCGAAAACATTCCTAATAGGTTACTCCAAGATCTCTTCGAAACTTCCTTTAAATTTTTCAAGGCTTATATTTGAATTTCTCTCGTCTTTCCTGTAGTCTCCAAAATTCCTAAAAGTCATTCTGTGCCCTAATTTGGGTCCCCATAATCTTAATATTAAAGTTAACTTTAAAATGCTTTTTAACATAAATCTGATTTAAATTTTGGATTTCTTTTTCAAAAGCATCTTTTAGGATTCTAAAATGTCCTTTAAACTTTTTGATATTCACTATGAACCCCAATCAAACCATTATTACTATCCGAAATCCTTTCGTAATTTCGACTGGATTTTAAAATATTTCTAATCCACCCATGATTCAACAATTATAAACTTATACACCTCATATACACATTACTAGATCAATAGAATAATTTCATTCACTTTAGAATTATACACGTGTCTAGAAATACATATTACACAATATCTAAAATTTCCCGACATTCTTTAGGCACTTTCATAAATCATTTAGGATCCTACAATATCACTCTTAATTCATTTGTGCATATCTAATTTCAATTTAATAAAAATGATATTCATGCTAAAAAATTTTGGGGTGTTACATGTGTAAGGTGTGGCGCCATTTACTTCTCATGCTAATTACAAGTATTTTATCACTTTCATCAACGATTATAGTCGATTCATATGGATTTATTTTTACATTCTAAAGGAGAAGTATTTTCTATTTTTAAGCTTTTTCATGTATATATTTAGACCGCATTTTTTCTAATATCAAAATCTTACGTTTTGATAATGGAAGTGAATACATGTCTAATTCATTTCAAGAATTTCTACAACATCATGGCATAATTTCTTAACGGCCTTGTCATTCAACTCTTCAACAAAATGGGGTGGTGGAAAGAAAGAATCATCATCTTCTTGATGTTGTACATACCCTTTTTTTGGAGTCATTTGTGCCCCTCTTGGTTCTGGGATGAACCTAATGAGACTTTTTGGAGATATATATATATATATATTTGTTTATGTTTTAATATTATTTTTTATTAGTTATTTGATATTAATTCATTTTAGGTTTCTATTTCCTAAGGAAGGGGTTGTTTGTTTTTAGCACTTATCACTAAATTGGTTTGAATTTGATCTATTAAGTTATTTTTGTTTTTTGTTTTGTTTTTTTTTTAAGTGGTCATACCACTTAAAACTACCCAAAAATCACTAAACAAAAGTTATAATTTATGATTTTTATCTGAATGTCAAATCATTTAATAATTTTTACATATGTTATTATAAGCCTATCCTCTTCAAAACAATATATTTTCAAATTTATCATAATTTTATATTATACAGGTTTCTTTTAATGTTATAATAAACAATGCTGACAAATAAAAACCCTGAACATCTCATCCTCAAATTTTCTTTATAATTTAATAAACTTTTATTGCAATAGTAATTTAACTTAAGATTATTTGTTTATTTTTATTTAAATATATAAATTTAATTTACTCTACTATAATAATTAATCATAATTTAATTATAAATAAAAATATTATTAATATATATGCAAGTGTTTTAGTGACAGGCCCTATTCCTTAAGCGATCTGTCGGCAACCTCACGGTAGCCCTCCAATGGATATCTACTCCGGTTGGGAAATTCCTATGAAGCTAAGCCGTCTACTTTTTCTAAATCTTTTCTATTCTTTAGTAAACTTTCTTTAAATAGCAAAAACGTGGGGAAAATATTTCTTTTTAAATCTAACACTTCTACAAAACAATTTTATAAAAATTCAGACAACATAATGACTGTTTTCTAAACATGCCACCCTACAAAAGTTTCAAAAATAATTTTATACACTTCTATAGCACATCCATCTCAACTTTTGGGCCTCTGGCCCTAAATTCATTTTCCACAATCCAACCACAATATACTATAAAACCCTAACCCAAACTCACTAATTTTCGTCACCCATACATGTTACACAAAAACTTTCATATATAAACTCAAGTTGATGATAATCTACTCTAATCCATGCCAAAAATATCATCTATTACTCATTACAACATTATGTTGACGAAAACCCATAATTTCATCATTAAACTAACAATAAAATCCATTAAAAACCACTTACCTAAATCCTCACTTGATCTTGGACAAGTGATGGTGAATTAGAACGCGAATGGAGGGCGAAATAGTTTGGAAACTCGGACTTTCCCTTTTTCTTCTTCTTCTTTATTCTTCTTTCGGCTTTTCTCTCCATCTTTTTTTTTTCCACCATTTCTTTCTACTACTGCACGACCACTTCTGGTTTGGGTCTGATTTTTTATTCCAAATATATATAAGTTCAGCAAAATTACCATTTTCCCTTAAAAAATACTATAATATCAATTTGACCGCTAAAGTTAGTCAAAACTACAAAAATACCCTCCATTCAATACTTGACAAGTGTCCTCATCCTTATCCACTAGTGCCACTTGTGACTCTTCTATGGTGCCTTGCCCCACATGTCTATCCTTTCTTATTTTTATCCATTCGAGTTTTTCGGAATGCTCGGATTTGGCTTTTCCGGCACTTTTTCAAAATTTTACCAAAATTCTCTAGGGCCTATACTCGGACTATATACATACTCCAAGTAGCCTTTATGACTCTTAAAAATCATTCTATACCCCTTTTCGACTCTCCATAAATCACTAAATCGTCTCCGGCGATTTTCAAATTGATTTCCTTTCAATCTGAATTCTTTCGAAAGGGTCATTTAAGTTTCTAAATTACCTCTTGAGTATCTTAATACCCATTTAGATCGCATTCAAAATTTTCTGAATCCAAAAATCTTTTCGAAATTCCGATCGGATTCAAAATTATCTCTATTTATCTCTAAAAAAATTACAAAAACATGTCATGGTCACCTAATCATCAAATTGACCATGTAATACTCTAATTGGGTGCCCTAACACTCAATCCCATGCTTCCAAAAATTCAAACGGAGTTTCGATTGATAATATCCATATTTCCATCCATAGGGGCATTTTTATAAATAACTTTCGGAGCTCTTGAAAACTATTCAAACAAACTCATTTTCACTCTATTCCAGTTTCATCAAACTCTAATACTCATTCCGGAGCTTTTCATTTATAAGGTCCGCTTTCCAGAAAAATTACTATTCATGCAGACACTATTCACCCTTAAATACTATTCATTCGAAAATACTATTCACGAAATTCCGGGTTTTACATTTAGTTTTTGTTAAATAATTTATTTTAATTGTTTGTATCATATTAAATAAAATTACATAAAAACTAATAGTAAAAGAGTATAAATGTTAAATTACTAGTTTTCAGACAATTTTAACTTTTAAAAAATAAAGATTACTATATAGTCAAAGGTAAGGAGAAAAGAAAAAAAAAATGTTATTCAGATTTCAGATTTCAGTCACTATTTAATCTTTAGTTACTTTCAATACTATTCAATCTTCAAACAAGAAAACAACCAACCTCGAAGACTTGTTTCCAAGGAAAGTTTGAATTGTTTTAAGTTTTTATTTTCTTAAGTTATTTGATTTATTTTCCTTTTAGATTTCTATTTCCTAAGGAAGACTTGTTCCCTAGGAAAGTTAGAAGTAGTTATCTATAAATACAAGATTAGTTTAGGATTGTTAATATGTTTTGGCTGTTGGAATATTAATAAAAACTTGCAATGTCTGAGGCAAGTATCTTGTATTTTCTTTTGGCCTTTCTGGGTATTCTTGCTTGGGATTACTTTTGCTACGGTTAGGTCATTCTGTGATCTAATTCTAGTGGATTAATCTACTCATTTCGTGGTTGATTGATACATTATTTAACCTTGCATATGATGTAAATCAGGGCGGCTAGAGCTTGTTGTTAGATCTATAATTAGGTCTTTAACAATTTGGTGCTTTCATTGAGTGTTCCAACGATAATTTCATTCAGAGATTTCATTAAGAGTGTTGAGAGTGTTTTTGGAGATAATTTCATTGAGAGACATGGAGGCTGAAAGGTTTGAAACATTGGAAAGGGGTCAAGTAAGAATTTCAAGGACGATAGAGGGAGTGGCTACATCATTATTGCAGTTAACAATGACTATGAGCCAATTAATAGAGGAAATAAGGAGAACTACTAGAGAAGGGTTAGAGCGGATTGAGAGGAGATTGGTCAAAGGTAAAAGTGAAAGGGATGTTACACGAACTCATAAAGAAGAACAGCAATCCAAAAGTCTTATACGTTTGACAGATACGACAATAGATGAATAAGAAGAAAGCAATCTACATGGAGCGTGAGGAAGATATAAAAGAGAAGGTTGGATTGATGCAACCCCCAAGGATAGAATGGTTTCAACATCATCAACCTCCCATAGTGTAGCTTATTCTATCGGCCTTGAAGATGAAATTTAGACAACTATCACTATCATTACTTCAGTCATGACATTTTCAAGAATTGTAGGGCATAATCCAATTGTCAGTATAGATGTTGAAACAATGAATAATTCCAACAACTTGTCGGATCATGATGTTGTCGATTCTATAGATGAAGTTCTTGCACAAAATATGAGAGAAACAAGGAAAGCGTATAGAATAGTATGGTTTCAACATCATCAACCTCCCCTAGTGTAGCTTATTCTGTCGGCCTTGAAGATGAAATTTAGACAACTATCACTATCATTACTTCAGTCATGACATTTTCAAGAATTGTAAGGGATAATCCAATTGTCATTGTAGATGCTGAAACAATGAATAATTTCAACAACTTGTCAGATCATGATGTTGTCGATTCTACAGATGAAGTTCCTAGACAAAATATGGGAGAAACAAGGAAAATGTAGAGAATAAAGGGAGAAAAGAGTGGAGAATAAAGGGATAAAAAGGTGGAAATAGGAGGGGAATGTGGGGAGAAAATGGTGGAGAATGAGGGGATAAAAGGCTGAAAGCATAATTAAAATGTCAACAGTACACACACCTAATTCAGTAACAAAATTTTTCCTCTGAATAAACACTGAAACCAAGAAAAATACCTCCAGTGACGTAAAAAAAGAAAAAACCTTTCACCACACCCTTTTTCATAGCCGCTCTAGACACCCCAATAACAAAATACACACACACATGAACAACACTTCCATTAAGCAACTCAAAACCTAAAAACAACACTAACAAAAAATCAATCAAAACAACCAAAAACAAATATAATCAGTACACATGAATAGAAGCACATAAATAAATGGTTAATTTCTAGGCGTGTGCTGAGTTCACATGACACACACATAAGAAACTCGTACAAGTATACACAGTTCACAAGTAGTACAGTGATAAAGAAAGATATCAATCTCACGAGGATTGTAGCCAACTTGCTAAGTACTAGAATTATTTCAAAACTAGCCCTATTCAAACTATTGAAAATGAGAGATGAAGATGCTAAAGTTAAAACTAAATTAAAACTAGAAATTAAAGATCTAAACCAATAGAGTAGGAGCTCTAGGGTCACAACTTCACCAAACCAATTTGCTCAACCTAATTATCTACCATTTTCACACTATCTTCACTTAGTTCTTAATCAAGTAATGCCTAAATTCTCTACATGCCTCTTCCGATAGTCTAGTGGACATACTCAAGTTTACCTAACCCATTATATTCCTATATGGATTAACTAAGTCAAGTTCATTAAGTTTAGATTACTCGATAATGATTGCACAAACACCACAAGTATATTCTTATCTCATGTTACCTATGTCACTTTAATTAAGGTCTTAACACATATATTTCTTTTCCAAGTTTAATATTGTTACTAAATCTCCTAATTAGTGGCCAAATAATTTCGGATCATTCAGCATAATTAAAATGAAAGACAAGAGTGAAGAAACATGTTGGCATGATATTTAAAAGATTGAGTTAAAAGGCTAGGTTAAATTGTAACCCTAGATAAATAGTTTAGTTTATCGTTACAAAAGAAAGATCACTCAAACTATACATCAACATTTGAACAAAGAAATCAAATAAGAGAAAGTGAGAAAGTTTTGGGTTGAGTTCCCTCATATATGGACACAACCCATGAAGTTGGCCCATTTGTTCAAAATAGAAGAAAGGCCTATTAGTCTTTTTTATGTGATATAAAAACTCTATTTTTCCCATTAGGGTTATAATAAGTGAAAAAGAGAGAAGCAGCAGTTGTGTGAAGAGCTTTGTCCGTTGGAAAATCAAGAAAAAGAGAGAGGAAGAGGAAGAGAGAAAGATTGAAGAAGAAAAGGGTGAAAACAGCATAGAAAACACCCTATGCAGTATTCTCGAAACTGTCGTTTCTCCTTCGTGCACCGTTGGATCGAGCTGATTTTTGGTGAGTAGGTTAGGTGCTCGTAGTTCTTGAGGTTGAATGGTCGAATTGTTGATCGAAGGTTCTTATGGTAAGTTTCGATGTTTGAAACAGTGCTGGTCGGAAAGACAGGTCCTAAACTGTGCAATCTTGATATAAGGCCAAGAACTCCTTCGTCTGCTGTCTGATTAATCTCAAATTTGGATAGCAGCTTCGTTATACATGAAACTTCATTTTGAATGGTGTGATTTGTGATTGAACTACTCTCTAGAGAGATACATTGTCCGAACAGTAGTCTAGAATTTGGTTTCTCTATCTTTTTCTTTTATTTGATATCAAATTGTGATTGTTGCTCTGCCAAGAATTGAATTTCTTGATGATTGTGTTAAATCCCTTGATAGAGTTAAGGAATCGTTGTAAACTCACAATTTGATTCATAGTGAAAGTTTTTGGTGGACTATAGTCCCGTGATTTTTACTCCTCAAATTTGGGAAAGTTTTCCACATTAAAAATTGGCTTGTGTTTGTGCATGTGTGGAGTGCTTGGTTGGTTGATTGTTGAATATAATTGTTGTGGGATTGTGTTCTATTTAATTGGTTCCTATTAGATTCACACAGACAGAAAATTTATTTTGTTATTTGTTTCGCTGTTGCGCTTTCTCTTATCAAATTGGTATCAGAGCCTGATTGTTAGTTTCTATTTGTTGTGTTGAACATCGAGACAAATCTGAATTTGACCAGAATGATTACTTTGAATGGTTCAAATTATCATGTTTTTAAGAGAAAGATGGAGGATCTTCTTTATATGAAAGATTATCATTTACTAGTTTTTAGTGAGGAGAAGCCAGCCAATAAATTTAATGTAGAGTGGACCTTACTTCATCGACAAGTGTGTGGATTTATCAGGAAGTGGGTAAATGACACATGCAAGATCCTTGTGGAATAAACTTGAATAGTTGTATGCAAGAAAGACAAGGAATAATAAGTTGTTCCTAATCAAGCAAATGATGAACTTAAAATACAAAGATGGAGCTCCTTTGTCTAACCATTGAATGCATACCAAGGGATTTTAAATCAGCTTACTGGAATGAGTATCAAATTTGATGATGAGATACATGCTTTATGGCTTCTTGGTACATTACCGGACTCATGGGAAACTTTTAGAACTTCGTTATCGAACTTTACTCCAAATGGTGTAATCACAATGGATTTAGTCAAGAGAAATCTTCTAAATGAGGAGACGCAAAGAAAAACACAGGGTATTACTTCACAATAAGAAGTCTTGATTACTAAAAGGAGAGGAAGAAGTGAAAATAGAGGTCCGAAGAACAAAAGTCAGCACAGAAGTAAGTCTAACAAGTTTGCAAATGCTGAGTGTCATTATTGTCACAAAAAAGGACACATCAAGAAATACTGCAGACAGTTGAAAAAGGAAAACAAGAACAACACAGGTAAGGGAAAAAAGAATAAAGACAATAGCAGTGGTGATAGAGTTGCTACTACTTCTCAAGAAGGCTTTCTTCTTGTTTATGATGATGATTCAATTAATTTCGCTAGTCATGAGACCAGATGGGTAATTGACAGTGATGCCTTTATTCACGCTACATCTTGAGAGGATTTTTTCACGTCTTATACACGAGGTGATTTTGGAAGTGTAAAGATGGGAAATGATGGCTTGGCAAAAGTTATTGGCATGAGAGATGTATGCTTGGAGATGACTAACGGTACAAGGTTAGTTTTGAAAAATGTTAAACATATACCTGACATTCGTGTGAATATTATTTCTACAGGTAAACTTGATGATGAGGGGTATTGTAGCACATTCTATGATGGTCAGTGGAAGTTTACTAAGGGTGCTATGATCATGGCTCGAGGTAAAAAATGTTCTACTCTTTATTTAGTACAGGCAAAAGTTCCCAAAGGTATCATTAGTGCAGTAGAGTATGATAACAAGATAGAATTATGGCATAAAAGGCTTGGACACATCAGTGAGAAAGGTTTGGTAGTTCTAGTAAAGAAAAACCTTCTGTCCGATATGAAGAGTACACATTTGAAGAAATGCACTCACTGTTTAGCAGGGAAGCAAAACAGGGTTAGTTTCCTTAATTCTCGAATTGAAACAAAGTCAGATATACTTAGTTTGGTACATTCAGATATATGTGGCCTATTAAAGACAAGAACTTTGGGTAGATCTCTCTACTTTGTAACATTCATAGACGATCACTCGAAAAAATATGGGCCTACACCTTGAAGACAAAAGATCAAATGTTGGATACTTTCAAGTAATTTCAAGCTTCGGTTGAGAGACAAATCGAGAAGAAATTGATGTGCATCTGAACAGATAATGGAGGAGAGTATACAGGTCCGTTTGATAAATATTGCAACAGGGCAAACGACATCAAAAAAAACCTCCCAAAACTCTTCAATTGAATGGTTTAGCTGAGAGGATAAACAGAACACTTATGGAGAGAGTGAGATGCTTGCTTTCACAAGCACAATTGTCAAGGTCCTTCTGGGGTGAGGCGCTAAATATTATTGTTCATATTCTTAACTTGACACCATGTGTTCCCTTGCAGTTTGATATACTAGATAGGGTTTGGATCGGTAAAGAAATTTCCTATGATCATTTATGTGTTTTTGGATGCAAGGCATTTGTACATGTTCCCAAGGATGAGAGGTCAAAGCTTGATATGAAGACTCGACAATGTGTATTCATTGGCTATGGTTTGGATGAGTTTGGATACAGGTTTTATGACCCAGTTGAAAAGAAACTTGTGAGAAGTAGGGATGCTGTGTTTATAGAGAATCAGCCTATACAGGATATTGAAAAGGCTATAAAGCCCAGACCATGCAATGGTGATGGTCTGATTGATTTGGATAAAGCTCCTTCAAAAGATTTGTCAACACAGGTTGAAGGTAACATTCAGGATGATCAGCAAGGTACAGTTAATGCAGATGGTCCTTCATAGGTTGGCAATAATGATGTTAAAACTTATGAGCGATTGTCAACACCTAACATTCCCTCACAAGTTCCAATTAGAAGATCTACTAGAGATCGACATCCTTTTACACGATATTTTGCAGATGAGTATATATTATTAACTGATGGGGGAGAACCCGAGTTTTATGTAAAAGCCATAGAAGATGAATATAACAAGAAGTCGTTCAAGGCGATGCAAGATAAGATGAAATCTTTACATGAGAATCACACCTATCAACTAGTGAAATTGCCTAAAGGCAAAAGAGCTTTGAGAAACAAATGGGTATACAGGGTAAAACATGATGAAATTGCTTCTCAACCCCAGTATAAAGCAAGATTGGTTGTCAAGAGATTCAGTTAGAGGAAAGGTATTGATTTTGATGAGATATTTTCTCCAATGGTAAAGATGTCATCCATTCGTGTTGTGCTTGGCTTAGCCACTAGTTTTGATCTAGAAATTGAGCAGATGGATGTGAAGACTGTAAGCCCTCTATTGTAATTTTATGAATCTCCCCGGAAGCAATCCCTAAATAATTATTTGAGACTCGAAATGGTCCATGGAAATCCCTAAGAGTATAGGGAACCCTTAGAGATCGATTTCGACTCGATTGGAGATTAAGTAGAAGGATAAAATGGTGAATGAAATCGAATAATTTTTCAAGGAAATAAGGGATAAATTGAAGATAAGTATTAATAATTGTGGTTAAAGTAAAATTAAGCTAAAAGTCAAGGGAGGAGACTAAAATTTTAGCAGGACGTGACCGTCATTTTGAGGATAGTTTGGGGAGGAAAATAGAAGCTAAAAAGTTGTTTAAAAATCTAAAGAGAGAGAGAGTGAGCTATCGCAAAAAAAGAAAGAAGAGAAGAGAAAAGAAGGAAGAAGAAAGAAGAAGAAGAAGACAGCCGCGCGACGCCAGAGGAAGACGCCGACGTCCGACCAGCTCGCCGTCGCAGCGCTACCGTCGACCAGACCAGAACGGCACCCGCACACCAGATGCGATCGCGCGATGCTAAGACCGAACCAGATCGTTGACAGCAGAACTGACCGCCGACCGCTGCCGCGACGATGCCGACGAGCTGTTCCAACCGATTTCGACGTCGGGCTCGTTGATCCAGCCGTAAAACCAACGCCGATCAGACCTGAACGAGAGCAGAACCAAGCTGAAACGGGGTAAAATCGAAGCTGAACCAGCTCCTCCACGCGCACGAAACCGTCGCCGATCGACGGTGAAACCGGCCTCTAACCGCGGCGAAGCCGAGAGGGAAAGAGAGCGAGGAAGAGAGGAGAAAGAGGAGAAGAAAACCCAGTCCAAACCAGCCTCCATCACGCGCAGAAACAAGCAGAAACCAGATCAGAACCGTGCGAAAAAGGGGAGGAAAAGAAAGAGAGAGGAGATCTAGCCCGAGCTCAGTCCAAATCAGTTCGTTTACGCTTCCAATCCAGTCCCGAATCAAGCTCAATGTGAAGAGGAAAGGAAGAAAGTGATTCCATAGGGAAGAAATCGGGTGAGTTGTTAGAGTTAAGAGTTGAAGATTTAGTTTATGATTAAGTTGATTTCGAAGCGGATTTGGTTATGATTCATGGTTGGTTGATTTTGAGTATAAATGAGTTGAAAAATAAATGGATTTACGTTAATTGGGAGCTTAGGGAACCAAGAGAATAGTGAAAAATTAAAGATAAGACGAATTTGCACGATAAACTAGTTGAGGGGTGATTATGTAAATTGGTAATTTCAAGTTTCCAGAGGTTTGCGCAAACGTAAATTTATGCTTCCATATGTTGTGTAGGTGACGAGGGAGCTCGAGGATCGAGGCGAGAGGATTAGAGGCTCCGTACGCGCCATTTTCAGCTATCAGTTTTGTGAGTAAACTTTATTTTAAAAGATTTTAAAAGTATTTAGTATTTCAAATTGATAAGTTTGATTTAATAAATAATTGCATGAGTTTATTTAAATGTATTGATATGAGTATGAATTTAGAGATTGAAATGATGCTATTTTGTGCTTTTGCACTTACCAAAGATATCATAGTAGTTAATGCATTCAGAAAATGAGTTTTAGTGCTTTACGCACTCAGAAAAGAGATTTGTGCTTTTGCACCAAAAAGTTAAAGTAGAAAAGGAAAAGTGTTTTCAAAACCAGAAAGTATCCCCTCAGGGATTTTCAGAGATTACAGACCAATTTAGACCCGATCGGTCTATCCCACTTCAATTGGCACAATCTTGGGAAGGGATAAGTTACTAACTTGGGGGGCTAAGTGTCAGAGTCTGTCAGTCGAGTCGCCATTACTGATGTGGGGTAGTGTTTCGTGTGCTATGGTTAGCGTTGAGAAATTCCGGACATGGTCATGAGATGTCTCAAAGCAGACGAGCTATGGTTAGCGCTGAGAAATTCCACACATGGCCGCGACATGTCTCAGAGTTGACGAGCTATGGTTAGCGCTGAGAAATTCCGCACATAGCCGTTAGATTCGAGAGACCCTAGATTTAGGGATACTATGGTAATTTTAAAGAGATCATGAAACAGTTTTAACAAGAGAAATGCATATTTGAGAGAAAAAGAGGTTTTAAAAGTATTATTCAAGTTATTTATGATTTACCATCGCACGTTTTGTATTGAAATACGTGCTTGTGTTTATATATGAATTCTATAGTTTAAGTTGATGTTTAAAAGTTTTTAATTGGAAATGCTTTAGAAACAAAGAATAGTTTTCAAACGTTTTCAGAGGAGGACGTTTTGAAAATCAGACTTTCAAAGAAAACATAAATTATCACTCACTGAGCTTCTAGCTCATTATTTTCTGTTTTCCATAAAAACCTCCTCAGGTACTCTTAGCAGGTAGTCGATCAGTAGCATTACCTCCAGCGGGTGAGCCAGCGAGACACGATATCATTAAGTAGCTCATTTTGTTTCAGCAGTTATATTTTCATGTAAATACCTTTTGAAATGTATCAGTAATTTGAAAGTTGTAATTATTTGTTTATAACCGTTTTTAAACTGTTTTTGATTTAAATGTGGTTCATTAAATGTCATTTGAATTTTCATAAGTTGATTTAACAATCAAATGCATGATTGAGGCCTACGGGCAACCAGGAGTTGGGTTGGTGATAAATTTTAGTCGAAGTGTTGTTTTTCTATAAACAGGTTTTTGGGAAACATTAAAAATATAGTTATTATGCTGTCGAAATTTTGTTAGAAAAATGAGTTTCGAAAATAAATTTAAAATTAAAATAAAATTTTTCCTATGCGTTTTTAGTTTTTAAAGAAAACCCAACCAACGATGTTTCAGAAAGTATAAAAGAGTTTAGGGTTCGCTCCACGGGTTTCGCTTAGCCCGACGAGTCGGGTCTGAGAGGGATCTGTTGGGTGCCCGGCGGGACCGACCGGATCAGAGTTAGAGGTATCCGGGTTGGGTCGCGTCAAAGACAACTTTCCTTCATGGTAACTTAAAGGAAGAAATTTATATGGAGTAGCCAGAGGGTTTTATAGTGAAAGGAAAAGATAACTATGTGTGCAAATTAAAGAAAAGTCTCAATGGCTTGAAACAAGCACCGTGACAGTGGTATAAGAAGTTTGAATCTGTTATAAGGGGGCAAGGCTATAAGAAGACAACTTCTGACCATTGTCTTTTTGTCTAGAAATTCTCTGATGACAATGTTGTTATTTTACTACTATATGTTGATGATATGTTGATAGTTGGCAGAGATGCTTCAAGAATTAGTAGGTTAAAGATACAGTTAAGTCAATCATTTGTCATGGAAGGCTTGGGGCCAGCAAAGCAAATTCTTGGCATGAGAATTCATCGTGAGAGAAATGCTAAGAAGTTATACCTGTCACAGGAGAAGTACATTGAAAAATTACTTCAGAGGTTCAACATGGAGAAATCTAAAGCGGTTAGTTCTCCTCTTGCTACACACTTCAAGTTAAGTACTGAGTAGTGTTCTTCTACAGATGAAGAGAATAATGACATGGAAAGGGTTCTGTATGCTTCAGTAGAAAGGAGCTTGATGTTTGCAATAGTATGTACCAGACCAGACATAGTTCATGTCGTTAGTGTTGTTAGTCGGTTTATGTCTAATCTTAGAAGGGAGTATTAGAATGCAATTAAGTGGATTTTGAGATATCTACAAGGTACCTCCAGTTTGAAACTTGGGTTTGAAAATGACAAGCCATTGCTAATTGGCTACACAGATGCAGACATGGCAAGAGATGTGCATACTCGAAAATCCACTTCTGGTTACTTGATTACTTTTACAGGTAGAGTTGCAGCTTGGCAATCAAAGTTGCAAAAGTGTGTTGCACTTTCCACCACAGAGGCAGAGTTTATTGCAGCAACTGAAGTTTGTAAGGAGCTATTATGGATGCAGAAGTTTACAGGAGAACTTGGCTTCAAGCAGCAAAAGTATGTGCTATTTTGTGATAGTTAAAGTGTCATTCATCTTGTTAAGAACTCTAATTTCCATGCAAGATCGAAGCACATTGATGTGAGATACCATTAGATCAGAGTGTTTTGAATGATAAGCTGTTTGAAATTGAACAGGTTCACACTGATCATAATGATTCTGATATGTTGACAAAAGCTTTACTGAAGGAGAAGCTTGAAGTTTGTCGGTTGATCGTTGGGATGGCGAACCCCTCCATATAATCGGGAAAGGAGAGATTTGTTGGGTTGGGTTCCCTCATATATAAACACAACCCATGAAGTTGGCCCATTTGTTCAAAATGGAAGAAAGGTTCATTAGTTTTTTTTATGTGATATAAAAACTCTATTTTTCCCATTAGGGTTATGATAAGTGAAAAAGGGAGAAGCAGCAGCTGTGTGGAGAGTTTTGTCTACTAGAAAATCAAGAAAAAGAGAGAGGAAGAGAAAGAGACAAAGATTGAACAAGAAAGGGGTGAAAACAGCATAGAAAACACCCTATACAGTATTCTCGAAACTGTCGTGTCTCTTTCGTGCATCGTTGGATCGAGCTGATTTTTGGTGAGTAGGTTAAGTACTCGTAGTTCTTGAGGTTCAATGGTTGGATTGTCGATCGGAGGTTCTTGTGGTGAGTTTCGACGTTCGAAACAGTGCTAGTCGGAAAGACAGGTCCTGAACTGCATAGTCTTAATCAAAGGCCGAGAACTCTTTCGTCTGCCGTCCGATTAATCTCAAATTTGGACAGCAACTTCGTGAGACATGGAAATTCATTCTAATGGTTGATTTGTGATTGAACTACTCTCTGGAGAGATACATTGTCCGAACAGTAGTCTAGAATTAGGTTTCTCTATCTTTTTCTCTTATTTCATATCAAATTGTGATTGTTGCTCTGCCAAGAATTTGTAGCACCCCTAAATTTTTATTATTTGCTCTGCCAATAATAAAAATGAATATCATTTTTATTATTATTATGATTATAAAGATTAGGCATGCATAAATAAATTAAGAGTGATACAGTAAGACCCTAAATGATCTTTGAAAGTGCCCAAAGAATGTAGAAAAATTTAGATATTGTGTAATATGCATTTCTAGACACTTGTACAAGTCTAAAGTGAATAAAATTATTTTACTGATCTAGTAATATGTATATGAGGTGTATAAGTTTATAATTGTTGAATCATGGGTGGAGTAGAAATATTTTAGGATCTCGTCAGAATTACGAAAGGATTCCGGATATTAATAATGGTTTGACCGAGATCCCTAGTGAATATAAAAAAGTTTAAAGATATTTTAAAATCCTAAAAGATGCTCTCAGAAAAGAAATTCGGATTTTAAATCGGATTTATATTAATAAGCGTTTTAAAGTTAACTCTGAGATTATAGGAACCCAAAGTAAGGCATGGAATGACTTTTAGGAATTTCATAGACTACAATGAGGACAAGAGAAATTCGAATATAGGCCTAGAAAATTTAAGGGAAGCTTCGAAGAGATCTCGGAGTAATTCGTTAAGAATGTTTTCGGAAAGCTCGTATTAAAAAAAAATACGAAAAGATGTGCACGATTGACACGTGGCAAAGGAATCAATACATGAATGACACGTGGCATGAAGACAAGATGCATGCATGACACTTGTCATGCAATGGAATGCATGTGTGACACGTGTCACACATGCAAGAGTGGCAAGATTGTAAATAAATGAAAATCCAATGGCAATTTCACTTTCTAAAGTAAGGTATATATAAGCCAAATCAATGGAAATCAAATAGAATGAGAAGTAAAAAATATAGATAGTTGTTGTCCATAAGAAAAAAGAAAGAACAAGAGAAGCAAGTAACATGAGACCAATCAAGAAGCCAAAACCAAGAGTGATAGAGAGAAAAGGGAAGTGTTCAGCCAAGGTGAAAAGAAATGGGAGCTAAATGATTTCATGCAATTTTCAACATCCAATCTAAGTCTTCAAGCTAATCCAAGTTAGATAATCAAGTTAGAAGCAAGAAACTAAGCTAAAAGAGGTTAGTTTTACAACCTTAGAACTCATTTGAATGGTGGTTTGAGTGATGGTTAGTATTTGATGGGAATTTTTATGTGTATCATGATTTGAGTATTTAGAGATCTAAAACAAAAGTAAATCATGTGTTTAGATTTATGGAATGAATTTTTTATTTATTATCTAAGTGTTCTTGAAAAAAATCTAGGAGAAAAGGTAGCTCAAGGAAGCCAAGGAAAAGGAAATGAGAAGGTTTGAGTTTCCGTGGAAAGTGAAATAATTCTAAAACGTGACAAAAGGTTGGTGTATATTTAATTTGAATTTTTGCTTTTGATTGTATGAATATAGCTTTCTAAAATGTTAATATTTGAGTTGTTTATTTAAATGGATTTGATAGTCATGTTTGAATGTGTATTTTGAATACTTGAATGTGTTAAATGAGGAAAATATAATGATTTGGGAAAGGGTATAGGGTTGCCCTAGTTTGGTATTTTGAGAAAAATGGAAATGTTTTGATGAATTAACTGATTTTGGATATTGTGTGATAGTATAATTGAAAATGTATTCATTGAAAATATTAAATGAGCCCTAGTAAACTTGAATATTGATAGGTGGGGATTGGAATTTGGCATGCCAACAGGGTTATTATAGTAGTACTGCATCGATATGTTTTAAAATGAAAAAAATCAAAATCATGAATTTAGGGACCATGAGAGGCACCAAGTATCCGGTTCCAGATGATTGATCTATATATGTGTGATGCAATGCGGCGGATAGGCACCGAATGTCCAATGCCGAAAATCCCGTTTTCCAGTCCAAGGTATCATGTCAGTGTTTACTAAGGGCATTAAAAGTACTTTTGATATGTTGAGAATTTGCATGTGAAAATTGGTGTTTTTAAAAAATGTATAATTAAGTTGTTAAATTATTTGAATTGAAATTTATGTTATTTTTATTGTACGGAATTTTTATATTCAAAAGTTATAAATTCGAATTTAGTGTACACCCACTAAGCAAATATGCTTAGTGCATTGAAATTACCACGCACAGGTAGTAGATTGCGTCAGGAGGGTGAAGACTGAAGAGAAGCTCATCTGCAACAAGTCTATCTAGTCACATCCACCCATCCATCTTTATTTTGGGTATATACCATATTTGGTTTTGTATATAAGAATTTCAAATTGTATATACTTGCATGCATATATGTATTTATATATCAAGTATGGACTTTTGTAAAGGAAATCAATTTGTATAAAAGTTGAAAAATGTTATGTATATGGATAATGCTGAACCAAATGGAGATTGACTCCAATTGTTGAATATTGGTTTGTGGAAAAAAAAAATTGCATTGGAAATGAGCTTGATGAATTTATAACACTTTGGGAAAGTTTAAATTTTAAGGGAAGCTCTTGCAATTTTTCCTCATGTAATAAAAGAGTTTAAATCAAATTTGTAATGATTTTAAAAATTCACTATTTTGATATGAATAATTTAATATATGGTTTTTCAAATATGAATTTTGTAAAAATAATATAAATGTAACGTCCATTGGTTTCGCCTGGGGAAAGGACGAGCAAGGGGTGTTACAAAATTGAATTTCTTGATGATTGTGTTAAATCCCTTGATAGAGTTAGGGAATCGTTGTAAACTCATAATTTGATTCATAGTGAAAGTTTTTGGTGGACTACGGTCCCGTGGTTTTTACTCCTCAAATTGGGGAGGTTTTCCACGTAAAAAATTGGCTTGTGTTTTGTGTATGTGTGGAGTGCTTGGTTGGTTGATTGTCGAATATAATTATTGTGGGATTGTGTTATATTTAATTGGCTCCTATTAGATTCACACACAAAGGGAGAAAATTTATTTTGTTATATGTTCCGCTGTTGCGCTTTCTCTCATCAAAAAGTCCTATGAAGTTGGTGAGAAGCTTTCTTCTTTCCAAAAGTGCCTCAGCTTTCCTCCCAAGATAAAGCTTCCTCTCTCTAGTTCTTCTTCCTTGTTGAATGATGCACAATGTGAGTCAATCTTGGTTATTTTGCTTGAAAATGGCGGAATAAATGATGTTAGAACTTTAATGGTTGCTCATCTGGCCCCTAATTCTTTCTTTCTGCATTTGAGGGCTGATTTTTAGCTCCCACAAAGCTAGGGCATGAAAATAAATGTGAAAGGTCGAAAATACCCTTCGATGATTCCTCATGCACTAGTCTGGGTAAATACCCAAAGAAACATGAATAAGACAATGAGACACGCAACTTGGTGCGCCTAGCTATAAGGAAGTGGGCTTGGAAGCATGCTGGCTAGTGCTGTGTAGCATGAGAGCACATTTAGTTATGTGCTATGTAACATGGAAACACACGTGGGAGCACGCCATAGGTAGCATGCAATGAGACACTTATTGACTTGGTTTGTGTGGTAGGTAAGCATGTTTGTTGCTAAGGTAGCGCACTGGTAGGCGTGCTTTGGACAAAAGCTGTAGTTGGTTGGTACGCTAGTATACCAAAAGGCCTACGATTGAGTTTGAACCTAGGTTTGATGATGCTTTAATTAAATTTTTAGCTTCAACTTGGTTCAATTTTTAAATTCATTGAGCACATCATTTCCCAACTTAATTCCTGAAACATGCTCACAACCATATTAAATGAACCAATATTTACTCAAAAATTAAGGAAAAGACTTAAGTTTGGAGGCTAAAATTAAGTGTAGAAATGGTGTGATCACTGGACCAGTAGCAGTACACAGAATAAAAGTAGGTTCTTCTTACTTATTCTTGCTTCTGTTTCTTGCTTTTTCTTACTTCTTCTCCTTTCTTCTTCTGTTGGTTTTAGGTTTCTAATGGAGAAAGATAGGGATGATGGGTGGGTGAAGGAGAGGTCAAAGTTAATAGAAAACAAGTAAACATAGTTAAGCAAACCAGAGTGAAGGAGGCACAGTCGAGTAGACCAGAGTTGACACGATAGCGATAGAGAAAGTTGACACAACAACGATTGAGAGAGAAAGTGAGACGGTTATGTAAAATGAGAACAAAACGGTGAAGCTAGGGTTTGTGAAAGAAAAAGGTACTACTTTGTCGAAGTTAAGAGTCGAGCAAATGGTAGGTGGGTAGGGTTTGTGATAGAGAGAGGTTGGGCACTACTTTGTTGGAATTCAAAGTCAAACGTGAGAGATAAGCAAGAAATGTGAGAGAGACGAAAGAAAGGGCTTTGTTTTTGAAATAGGATGAAATGAGAAAAAGAGAGAGAGAGAGAGAGAGAGAGAGAGAGAGAGAGAGAGAGAGAGAGAGAGAGAGAGAGAATGAACGTGACCTAAAGGTTGGGTGGCATTGCAATTTCTCTTATTTATTAAAGGCATTCTTGTCCAAAAAGGGTCTTTTTTGCAAGAATCTAAAAAAAAAAGGTTATTTTTCAACAATGACCTTTCTAATGGGTCATTTTTCATTTTAACACTATAATTTTAACTTTATTAAACATAAAAGCAATTTATTGTGAAATAAAATTAAACTTAAAAATAAAAAATGAAAATGAAAAAAAAAAAAATTAAGCAAAACATATCTTCTAACAATAGGTATTTGAGCTTTTAATTTGAATCTTTTAAATAATATTTTTTTAATAAAAAAATACTCTTTTTGAAGTTTAAGAATCTAGTAAAGTATAATGTATATAGAAGCTCTTAAAGTATCTCAAATGCTATTATGATTTGTAAAAAAGTAAGTGTCATGTAAAATAGATGGACATAATGTTAAAATAAAGTTCTCCAATACAATTTTCATTTCTCATTGTCAAGTTGAGATGACAGGAAAAAAAAAAAATTGAGGTTGTCAACATCATCATTTGTTTTCTAAAGGGTCTGTTGGACAACCAACTCAATAAAGTCCTCTCTCTCTCTCTCTCTCAATACAAACGTCTCATCTTTCTCTAAAATTTTCGCTCTCTCTCTGAATCTTTCTTCATTGGCACGAACCTATCATCGGTGTTTCCAAGGTACGTTTCTCCTAAAATCCAAAAACATAAAGACCTAAAGGTTTCAATTTTGTCTCGTTTCAGTTGGAGAATGAAGCGTAAAAAGCATTAAAGGCCATGAATGGTAGGGTGATTTCTCAAACTCATGTTAAATTTTTTTTAATTATTATTAGATTTTTGTAACTGTACTTCATTGTATATTGTAGTTTATTTTTTTCAAATTTGTAGTAGCTGAGTTTATAAATTTTGGGAGATACAGCCTTATGTAATAATATGACAAATGAAATGCCTATATATGTCAACTATAACTTGCTTATGAACTATGGAAACTAACCAGACTGAACCATATCATATTGTTTTGCATAGAATACTGATTGTATCGATACTTTACCAAGGACAACTCCGCCTAGTTTTTTTTTTTTTTTTTTTTTCTCTTTGGGAACTAGTTTTTGTTTTGCAAATTGATAATGGGTTCTATGAGTTCTGGGAGGATGTCATGAAAAATCCAAGAAAGTTTTATGGTTAAAAAAAAAAAAAAAAAAGCCTTCACCACCTTATCAAAGTGTATCTTAAATAGAAGCATTAGAGAACAATTTTTAATGTGATTGTCTATCAAGTGATGTTTATGCCATGTAGGAAGCAAATTTCTTGACATTGATGACATGACATATATATATATATATTTTTTTAAAACACAATTCATTAGAGCATTGGAGATGCTCTTGGATACTATGAATGTTAACTATATGTACAGTTGTACATATTCTCCCTTTTATAGTATGCTGTAAATAAGTTTGTCATGTAATGATGGTGGATTTACTACCTCCACAAGCAACCATTATTATTATTATTATTACTATTATTATTGTAAATGGGTGGTGCTTCTTCTACCTATAAATAAATGTGTATGTCATTTGAAAGAAAATGTTAATGTTTCTTCTCCAAGTTCAATAAAAGCACAAGTATCGTCATATTCTTTTCTACCCCTCATTCTTTATTTTATGTTTTGTTTACTTCCATTATTTCATGTTTATTTGTTTACTTCTATTATATCTCATGTGTGTTATCCATATATTTTCCAACTTCTACTCATTCTTTATTTCATTTTATTAATTTTATAACACGTTATCAGTACGATGCTCTATCTAGAAAGTTTGGTTGTGCCAACCCAAGCTCAAAATGGGAAGTTTGGCTATGCCAACCTAAGCTCTAACTGGGAAATCTAGCTATGCTAACCAAATCTCTAACTGGGAAGTCTGGCTATGCCAACCCAATTAATGTATGGCTCTGCCAACTCGATTATTGTACTAACTTTATTTATCATTATTATCATGCAATACATATCTCATTACCTAACTTTATTTATTATTGTTATCATATATTATATGTATGGCTATGCTTACTAATTGATTTTATTATTATCTTTAATTATTCTTACGCATGACTTTATCCATCATCTTTACATATATAACTCTATATGTGATTCTTACTTATATGTTTATCTTTTTTTTTTTAATTTTTTTATTTGTACATAAAACTAATTATTATATTCTATGGTGAATATAGCTATTGAAAAATATCAAACCTCAAGAACCTGCAGTTTGTTGCTCTTGATATCTTGGGGAAAAACTACCTTTCTTGGATCCTAGATGCTGAAATGCATTTGCAAGCAATGTAGTTGTAAGATACAATTAAGGAGTGAAATGAAACGACTTTACAAGACAAGGCGAAGGCTATTATATTTCTCCGACACCAGCTGTATAAAACCTTAAGGTTGAGTACCTTACAGTGAAAGATCCCTTAACTTTATGGAATAATTTAAAAGACAGGTTTGACCACCGAAGGGATTTATTCCTCTCAAAGGCTAAGCATGATTGGATCCACCTGAGGTTACAAGACTTTAAAACTATTGCTGAACATAACTTTGTCTTATTCAAAATAACCTCACAATTAAAGTTGTGTGGTGAAATAGTAACTAAACAAGATATGTTAGAAAAAAATGTTCTCGACATTCCATGCCTCAAATATGCTCTTACAGTAACAATACTGAGAATGTCAATTCCAAAAATATTCAGAACTAATCTTGGGTTTTATTATTGCATAATAGAATAGTGAAGTGTTGATGAAAAATCATGAGCTATGACCAATGGGTTAATTGGCACTCCCAAAAAATGAATGCCAACACATACAATGGGCATGAAGGAGGTCGTGGTCGACGGCGTGGTCGAGGAAGTGGTTCTTGTGGGCATGGTGGTTTTAAATTTTCAGGGCACCTTAATGCCAATAATGCATCCCAAAAATAGAATGTTTATGTGGCTGAAAAAGAAAATGAAAAAAACAGAAACAGGGGAAATAAAACCACTAAAAGGACTGAAAGTGCTTGTTTTAGGTATAGTGCATCAGATCCATTGGTCACATACTTGCCATATGCTAAAACATTTGGTAGAACTTTATCAAGAATCCATAAAAGGGAAAAAGAAGGAGATTGAGATCAACTTTGCAAAATTTGTTAGCCTAGAAGATACCACTCACTTTGATATCTTAGATTTCTTTAAAAATGTAGATAGAGAGATTGATTTTCTCATGAATGGTGATGGTAAAAAGTATACCAACTAGCATTAGTATCTGAAAACTACTATTTCCCTTTTTTTTTTTTGTACTTTTATTCATAATAATCTTTTTGTGTAAAATGGTGACGGGAATACATACACCAATTAGGACATGACAACCTTTGACTTTCTTTTGCTTCTTTTTATATCAAGTCAGATGTACTTTTATATTCATGATTTTGTTTCTTTCAATGACTAATATGAAATTTGTTTAAATGAAAAGGATATGGATGGACCATCTATTCTGAAAGGAGAAGGCGAAGACATATGTTTGATTGATAGTGAAACCACACATTCTATCCTCTATGATAAAAAGTATTTCTTAAATTTGACACAATATAAGGCTAAAGTAAACACTATATTAGATCCTACAGGCCTAAATGAAGGTCATGGGAAAGCCATAATTGTATTGACAAGTGAGACTAAAATATGTATCCATGATGCATTATATTCAAGCAATTCTAGAAGAAACTTGCTCAGTTTAAAGATATACTCAATAATGGATACGATATTGAGACTGTAAATGAGTATAACATAGAATATCTATGTATTACATCCATCGTCTCAAGATGGAAGATCATTTTAGAAACGTTTCATGCTCCTTATCTAGTTTATACTTTACAGTTATAACTCTTATTGACATCTACATGTGTAAGCCCTCGATCTTATTTACGGATGAATAGTAATATTTTCGGGTGAATAGTATCCATGAATAGTGAAATTTTGATATGGACCCTAGAAAATCAAAAATATTTAGAATGATTAGTAGGACTCAATAAAACTGAAACGGAGTAAAAATGAGTCCATTTGGGTAGTTTTTGAAGGTTTCGGAAGTTACTCGACGAAAACGCCCCTATGGACAGGATTGTGAATACTGTTGACCTAAACTCCATTTGAATTTTTTTCGGAGCCATGGATTGAGTCCTAAGAGATCTAATTAGAGCATTGTAAAGTCAATTTGATGAATGGGTGATCATAGAATATATTTGGAATTATTTCGGAATGAATAAATATAAGGGATTGAATTGCAAATGACCGTAAGTGAATAGTAAGTATGACAAGGGACTAAAATGAAATATGTTTCTCTACTTGGGGTCAAAGTGGAATTAAGAGAAAGTGAGTTAAGGATCCAAATGAAATAAGTTTACATGGCATGGGCTAAGGTGGAATAAGTAAGAGTTAAGGGCAAAAATTTAATTAATTAAGGGACATTATGGTCATTATGGAATTGTTAAAAATATAAATATGTTGACTTCTCCAAATTCTTCTTCATTTCTCGCCAAACATACAAACACACACAAAATGAAAGAAGCAAAACCGAGAGAGTGGAGAAAAATGGGTAATTTCGGCCATGCATGGAGATGAAGTGAATCAAGTGGATTTCATGCCAATTTTATCTTCCAAATCAAGTGATCAAGCTTCCATAAGCTAGAAAAACAAACTTGGAACAAGATCAAGCCAAAAATAGGTAAGATTCCATCACTTTTTAAGTTGTTTCCATGATGTGTTCATGATGTTTTTGTGATGTTTTAGTTGGGTTTTTGGTATCGGTTTTTATGTATGATTTAAGTGGAGTTTTATGGCACCAAAAATAAGTGTAAACTATATGGAAATCATTGGATTTGGTGTGTTAGGGTTTTGTTGGAATAACCATTAAGTTGATTAAATTGGTTTAAGTGAATTTTGGTGCACACCAAGTATTTGTTAAAATGCCTAAGTGAAGAAAAATGCAAAATTTGAATGAATTAAAATTGATATGTGATTTCTCATGTGAGACTATGATAAGGGAAGTATGAAACCAAAGCTACTAGATGATATTAAGTAAGATGTCATGTTGGAATTTAATGGAGAAACTTAGGATAAGTTGATAAAAATGTTAGAAATTAATTTGGAAAACTTGGCGTTTACAACTTAAAGTGAAGGGCATTAATGGATACTGATGAGAATGTAGAATGTCACATTTTTCTCTCTTAATTTTTAGTCTCTTATGCTTATTTGGTGCCTAAATGAACTCACTATTCTTATATTTTGATTTAGAATTCAAATGGAGACATTAAGAGCAAAACAGAGCTTTTTGGGCGATTTTAGACAGTTTCGACATTAGTTCGTAATCTGGACATAACGCTCTCATCTGAGCTCCGATCGAGATGATTCAAAATGCTATGGAAAGCTAAGAAAGAGTTCTACAACTTTCATGTTTTGCGTTTTGAGAGATACTAGCTGCATCAAGGTCAAAATCGGGCTTAAAGTTGTCACACCTGCACTGTTGGTCTTCTGGAATGTTACTTAACCTGCAAGTTTGATGTGTTGACTTGAAGCAACTTATTTTTGGAAGCTTCCAAATCTGATGCACGAAAATCCCAACTGAAATCACAACTTTCCTTCTAGTGTTGAGGCTATTTTTATTATTTTCCTTAATTAGTTAAATTTGAATTTTGTTATTTTAGGACAATGTTTAATTTGATTAGCAATTTTTTTGGTCTCTGAGAAGGGCATTGCCGTGTATAAAATAGAGGAGAAATCATTAGTCTGGCATCTCTTCTTCCTTGATCTCTGATAATTTTCTTCAAGTTTTTATGATGGCCATGCTTGGCTAATTTTTATAGTTGGTCGAAGGAAACTGAAGCCTCGGAATCAATAAAATTGTGAGATCTAATTTGTTTTTATTGTTCAATTTATGCCTTGGGTATTGGATGTTCTTCTATGCTTATTTTCATGATTGTCTCGTGTAATTACTAGGAGGCCTACTAGTTTATTATTCGTTACAATCTATTGCTAAGAGATATCAAATCCGTAATTGTTTGATCTCTCTAACTTGTGAAGCAACTAAAATTTAATGAATTGCTGCATCAGAAATTATTAGATTTTAGGAAGAATGTTCGACTAAATTAAATGCAACCGCTTGAGCTTGTGTTGTTTAGCTTCATCGATTTCTTTTATTCTTAAGGCTACTATTAAATTAAACCTTTAGTGCTTGTCTTGGGTTATTTAATAGTTAGGATTGGTTAGATCATCTGTTTTTCTAATTAATTGCAATTAAGGAGAGATAGGAAAAATAAAAAATGGTTCCAACGGTGAATATTTAAGGTGTGAATTGATATATACTTGCATCGATGATTAGTTATAAAATTCCGAAGGTGGATGTTGACTTAGACCAACGTTTGTTCTTCTGATTGATTTTAATATTTCAATTTGAATTGCTCTTTAGTTGTTTTTCTTAAAATTGTTTTTATTATACTCAAATCCCTATCCCCCATCCTTATTCGTATAGCATAAAACTAAGCTAGATACTCTCTGTGGGAACGATCCTTACTCACATCACTAAATAAATTTTTAGGAGTATAGGTTTAATTTGGTTGCCCACGACAGCACACCAGATACTATGAAATATCACCCTATGTATGTGTTTTCATGCACTAAATGAATATGTTTAAGTATGTATGACATTAAGGAAACATTAAGGAAAGAAGAAATGAGATTTTAGAATGAAAATAGTGAAAATGACATTGAAAAGTGATGAAAAAAGGTGGTTTTTCCTAGTTTTCGCCACCCGTTTGCTGAAATTTTTTAGAACCGTTTTACGGGTGATCTAAATGTGAGTCAAGAAGATGTGTGGAGCAAAAATTAAGTAAATAAAATTAATGGATAGGGGGTTGTGTTATATTCGGCCAATGGAGGTCTAAAAAGACCAATTTTCATTCTAAGCTTTGGATGATGGTTTCATGTGTATGGGGGTGTTCCTAGGTAAGAATAAGTAGGATTCATGTAAAGAAATTTGAATTTTAAAGCTTCGGTTAAGTTGAAACCGAATAGAAAAGTAAGTTGGTAGAATAATGTTCAAGTGAATTAATTGAGTTCTAAGTTATGTAATGAGTTTTAGGTGGTCAAGATTAGCCTATTCTAAGCGAATATGTGATGTGTAGGTGAAAAGGGAGGAAGCGGAACCAATAAAGGCTATTGGAGCTCATGTAAGGAAACTTGATTAAGGTGAGTGCTATACTATTTGAAGTATTTTCAATTAGTTATGGAAAGATATAAGAAAATCCGTATAGTTAATGCTAAAGAAATTTTATATGTGAGGTTTTGTTTATTTTAAGAGTTTAAGCACTTTGAAAATGTATTTGCCATCTTAGTGTTTGAGATGAGTACTTTAATTATATGATATTTCATATGGAAAGTAATGTATTTAATTTTATAAGTATAAGCTTATCTAGAAATAAAGATCTTGATTTAAGTTTAAAGTCCTCCTTTATGAGCGAAGCTACGTTTTATGTTATGAAATGAAAAGTAAATTTTCTTGACTTTCCTATAAGTGAGTTTAAGTGTCTATTAAGTTATAAGTGAAAAGTAAATTTTCTTGACTTTCCTATAAGTGAGTTTAAGTGTCTATTAAGTTATAAGTTTTGCGATTGGTATGTTTTATAAGAGACTTAAGCCAATATGAAGTTTTATCTATTCCTTATGTGCACTTTGCATTGATATATATATGTTTTATATGAAGTATTGTAAACCCTCGATTCTTTATTTATGGTATTCCCAGTGATAGGCCCCAGGTAATAAATTGAGATCCTAAAAGATCAATGAAAATGTCTAAAGTTGTAAAGGAACTTTAGAGATTTATTTAAACCCAATTAGAGAATAAATGGAATGGCAAAATGGTAAACGAAATCGAGTAATTATTTAAAGTGACAAGGGACTAAATCGAAGATAAATTTTAATATTTATGGTTAAAGTAAAATTGAGTTAAAAGCTAAGGGAGAAGACCGAAATTTTTTCAGGACGTGACCGTTATTTTTAGGATTGATTGTAGAGGAAATTAGAAGCCAAAAAGTGACTCACAAAAGAAAACAGTGAGCAGAAATGAGAGAGAGCTATCACGTAAGGAAGAAAGAAGAAAAGAAGAAGAAGAAGAAAAAGAAGCTGCTGCTGCCGGCCGACCGATCAGCCACCATTGGTACAGGCACTTCAATAGTAGAGAAGGTACAGGTACCAGCCATGCTTCACAAATGCATAAAACGCTTAGTGTTGTAGGTTCAAGTGGCTGGGGAGGCAAGAAAAGTAGGCAAGGGGACTGTACAGTACCTGCTCACCAGTTTTTGTAGGGGATCCATCATGGGCTGAGGCCCAGATAGGGTAGGCCGGGCGGTCGACACCTGTGGAAGGTATGGCAGGCCTATCCGTTACAGTTAGGGAGGTGGAACAAGCGACGGGGTCAGTGAATCCCCCAAGAGAGCAGCCCCAGCCAGGCCCAACGGGACTAGTTGAGCAGGTCGGCGGACAATTTAACGCTGAACAGGTTGCACAGATATTGATGGCAGCGATGCGTCAACCGCAGGTGGCCTCTGATGAGCCGAAATGCTCTATAGAGTGTGCATGCAAGTTGGGGGCGAAATCATTTGATGGAAGTGGTGACCTAGAGACCGCCCTAACATGTTAGACAGAGTCAGTAAGATTTACAGGGTGATGGGTGTTTCGATGAGCAGAGGATCCAGTTCTCCTCATTCCTTTTAGAAGGACAAAGCCAAGGATTGGTGGGAGGCCTCTAGAGAGGAGACACCCCAGCTGGGATATTATAGACATTATTTCAAAGAGAGTTCATTGATCGATTCTACCCTCCCAGTTACAAAGATGCCAGAGTTGAAGAATTTTTCAAGTTGGAACAGGGATCGATGTCGGTGATAGATTATGAAAAGATTGTGATAACAGATGAAGAGTTTCCGACGGATTTGATAGTGTTGGATATTCGAGATTTTGATGTAATTTTATGGATGGATTGGTTGTCAAGACATCGGGCTACAGTTGATTGTTATACGAAAGAGGTTAGATTGGCCAGATTAGGGAACCAGAGATAGTATTCCGAGGGATACGAAAAGCAATTGCTACTAGTATGATCACCGCCATGACAACTAGTAAGATGCTCCGCAAGGGATATCAGGGGTATTTAGCATATATGGTTGAGCAGAGTAAGGATGAAGTTGACCTTGAGGATATTCAGGTGGTTAGAGAGTTCCCAGATTGTTTCCGGAGGATCTCCTAGGATTACCACCAAACAGGGGGATAGAGTTTGAGATAGAATTGGCTCCAGGAACCGAACCGATATCGATTACACCTTACAGGATGGCTCCAGCAGAGTTGAAAGAGTTGAAAATACAGATGAAAGAACTACTGGAAAAAGGTTTTGTAAGGACCCAGTCACTCGCTATGGGGGGCTCTAGTATTGTTTGTAAAGAAGAAAGATGGGAGCCTAAGGTTGTGTATCGATTACAAGCGTTGAACAGGGCAACTATTAGGAATCAGTATTCGCTTCCGAGGATTGATGATTTATTTGATCAGTTACAAGGATCCAGAGTCTATTCAAAAATTGATTTGAGGTCGGACTATCATCAGTTGAAATTCGTAATGAGGATGTTCTGAAGACTGCTTTCAGGACTCGATATGGGCATTATGAGTTCTTAGTTATGTCATTCGGGCTAACGAATGCCCCAACAACATTATGAACCTAATGAATAGGGTCTTTCGAGCTTACTTGGATAAGTTCGTAATTATGTTTATTGATGACATTTTAGTGTATTCAGGCAATCATGAGGAGCATGCGGAAACACCTCAGGATAGTGTTACAAACTCTACGAGAGCACCAGTTATATGCAAAATTCAGTAAGTGCCAGTTTTAGTTAGATAGAGTTGCTTTCTTTGGGTCATGTGATTTCAGCTGAAGGATTAAGTGTGGATCCCCAAAAGATAGAAGCTATTATGAGCTAGAGATTGCCCACTAATGTGACTGAGAGCAGGAGTTTCCTTGGATTGGCAGGCTACTATCGAAATTCATCAAGGGGTTTTCTAGAATAGCAAGCCCCGTTGACTCGATTGACGAGAAAAGGAAGAGAAATTTGAGTGGTCAGATGCCTGTCAACATAGTTTTAAAGAATTAAAGAGAAGATTGACTTCAACTCCTGTACTTACATTGCTCTTAGGGATAGATGGATTTACGGTATACAGTGATGCCTCGAGACAGGGTTTGGGTTGTGTTCTGATGCAGAATGATAGAGTGGTAGCTTATGCATCTAGACAGTTGAAGAAACACGAGCAGAACTACCCTACCCATAATCTAGAGTTTGCAGCTGTGGTATTTGCACTGAGGATTTGGAGGCATTACTTGTATGGTGTTCCTTGCCGGATCTTCACGGATCATAAGAGTTTGCAATATTTGTTCACCCAGAAAGAATTGAACTTAAGGCAGAGGAGGTGGTTAGAGTTGATTAAAGATTTCTCCGTGGAAAGGTGACTTCGATTCGGAAAGCGTGTGGTAAGTGAGCCCGCGCTACATTGGGCCATATGAGATCACAGACAAGGTTGGATCAGTGGCTTATAGATTGAAGCTGCCACCTCAATTAGCCAGAATTCATAATGTATTTCATGTTCTGTGTTGAGGAATACATTTCTGATCCCTTCCATGTACTGGAAGAGCAACCTGTGAACTAAGGGAAAACTTGTCATATGAAGAGGAACCGGTTCAGATTCTAGATCGCAGGGAGCAGGTCCTGCACAGTAAAGTCATTCCCTTAGTGAAGGTGTTGTGGAGAATCATGCCATAGAAGAAGCTACACAGGAGCATAAGGAGCAGATGCGTACTTAATATCTACACCTATTTGAGTCAAGTATGTAATTTAATTTCGATGATGAAATTTTTATAAGGAGGAGGAGAATTGTAAACCCTCGATTCTTTATTTATGGTATTCCCAATAATAGTCCCTAGGTAATAAATTGAGACCCTAAAAGGTCAATGAAAATGCCTAAAGTTGTAAAGGAACTTTAGAGACTTATTTAAACCCAATTGGAGAATAAATGGAAGGGTAAAATGGTAAACGAAATCGAGTAGTTATTTAAAGTGACAAGAGACTAAATCAAAGATAAATTTTAATATTGTGGTCAAAGTCAAATTGATTTAAAAGCTAAGGGAGAATACCGAAATTTTTTCAGAGATGGAACCGTTATTTTAGGATTGATTATGGAGGAAATTAGAAGCCAAAAAGTGACTCACAAAAGAAAACAGTGAGCAGAAATTAGAGAGAGCTGTCGCGTGAGGAAGAAGAAAGAAAAAAGCAGCAGAAGAAGACGAAGAAGAAGAAGAAGAAGCTGTTGTTACCGGCCGATCGCCGAATGCCATCCAATTGTCGAACCAGCCACCGAGCAGAACCTGTTGTCAGAGCAGCAACGAGACGACCACAAAAGCTGGACCAGATCGACGGCAGAAGTAGAAAATCGACGAGTAGAACCAGATGTGAAACCAGACACCTGATCGGAGCCAAACCGAAGCCGATGAGCTGCTAGCCGTCTCGACCCAACTGCAGACCAGACCTCGTCGCGCGCTAACCGCCCGATCCTGCCAATTGTCAACTGCAACCAAGCTCGCTTTCAGCTCGCAAACACCACCCAAACCGACCCAAGATAGACTGAAACCAAAACCAGAGCAGAAAAAGGTAGATCGGGGAAGAATAAGGGTGGTACGGTCCAGACCCGAACCACCACCAAAACTAGCCAAAAACCACCCCAAAATCAGTGCCCCAAAACGAAGAAGCTAACGGTGAAAGAAAAGAGGTGAGTTATTTAAGTTAGAAATTGAGATTATTTGGTGCTTAAGTTGATTTGAAATGGGTTTTGTCACTGAAGTGTTTTTGGTTGGGTTTTGAGGAAAAATGAGTTGAAAATCTAGTGAATTAATGTTTATTGGGAGCTTAGGAAACCAAGAAAAATCACCAATTGGGTAGTGAATAGGTAGGCGTATATAGAGAAAAGGAGTCGAATCAGATAATTTTCATTTCGGACCTCCGAATGCGATTTCGTTAGTGCCGAACGACCACTAAGTGATAGTACATAGGTTCTAGACGAAGAAAACGAAAGAAAGAATATGAGTTTGGTAACCTTAGAAATTGATTAAAGGAACGAAAAACGGAGGCTTACGAGTAAAACGGGTCACTTAGGGGATATTATGTAATTTTAGTTATTCGCATTTTCAGAAGTTGACGCGAACATAAATTTTAAGTATATATTGAGTGTAGGTGGGAGGAGGAAGTGGCTGAGGAGCATGGCACGACCCCTGAAGATTCCATATACGAAGCTTTAAAACCAAGTGGTGTCTTTATAAAAATTTTTTACTATGATTGATTTTAAATGCATGCCAAATTATTCATGTTATTAAGATATCAAATGATTTCTAAATTGAATTTGGTTGCAGGGATTATAGGAAATGATTTATATGAAATATGATTTAATGAGAAAGGAAATTTAAAATTTAAATGAGATTGGAAAACCTATGGTACACTTGGTATTCTTGTTATATATATCCTGCAGTTTGGGTTGCGTACCTTAAAGCGTGCATTGGCTGTGTTGGTGAGAGTCTGTCACTAACAGCGGGTGGGACCGTGTCTGTGTAGTCCTAGTGAGTCGCCATGCACGTAAGAGGTATATTATTAGCTAGCTTCCACCTGAGCGATGAAGAATTCCGCTCTGTAGCGAGTGGAATTTCGCTACGTAAAAACTGGTAGAATGGCCTCGAACGGTGTAGAATTCTGTGATGACCTGAGCGAGCAGAATTCGCTCTACTTAAGGGGTACCATGTTATGCAAGCTATTAATGGTTGGCACTATTGTATTTTATAAATTCTTTTAAAGTTATTGTTGCACCATTATTAAATGTTTTGATAGAAATGGAAACCATGCCAACCTATTATGGATTTAAATGTTATTTATTTGGCATGAAATTTTATGAATTATGTTTATATCTATTGTTTTTAAATGGATGACAATTGTTCAATCATAGTATTTGATTATGCATAAATATTTTAAAAAGATTTTTGGGAGGATATTTGATAAGCTAATTTTAAATGGAAATTATACGACACTCACTAGGCTATCAAGCTCACCATATTTTATATTTTTGTAAATAAAAACCTCCCCAGGTATAGGTACACGTACATACACTTCAATAGCAGGAACTCTGGATCGTGATTAGAGGAGTCGAGCAAACTGTGTTGTTATTTTGAAATATGGGACTTTTTGTATAATTTTTTTGGGATATGTAAATAAAGATATGCATGACTTATGAATTCAATTTAACATATATTTCTAAACCATATGCATCTTTGTGGTGTCTTGTGGATTGATAAAAATGAGAGCCTGAGGCTTTGTAGCTTGGGGAAATTATTTTGTGATATTATAGAAATGTTGAATTTTATAATTTGTAGGGTAGCAAAGTCCGAAAAACAAACAGGATGCTGCCCAAATTTTTATAAAATGTTTTATAAATGTTTGAAATAAAAATGAAAAATTTCCCCTCGTTTCTGCTAATTTTGAAAAGGTTTTAGAAAGAACACGGCTTAGCTCTACGGGAATCCTTTAGCTGAGCGTAAGGGCTAGCTGGAGGGTCACTGTAGGGTGCCGGCAAATCGCCTAGGGAAAGGGGTCTATCAAGTATTCTTAGCTATTTATATATTTTTTTAAATTTTAAGTTCCATTTGATTATGCATAAATATTTTAAAAAGATTTTTGGGAGGATATTTGATAAGCTAATTTTAAATGGAAATTATACGACACTCACTAGGCTATCAAGCTCACCATATTTTATATTTTTGTAAATAAAAACCTCCCCAGGTATAGGTACACGTACATACACTTCAATAGCAGGAACTCTGGATCGTGATTAGAGGAGTCGAGCAAACTGTGTTGTTATTTTGAAATATGGGACTTTTTGTATAATTTTTTTTGGGATATGTAAATAAAGATATGCATGACTTATGAATTCAATTTAATATTTTCTAAACCATATGCATCTTTGTGGTGTCTTGTGGATTGATAAAAATGAGAGCCTGAGGCTTTGTAGCTTGGGGAAATTATTTGTGATATTATAGAAATGTTGAATTTTATAATTTGTAGGGTAGCAAAGTCCGAAAAACAAAAGGATGCTGCCCAAATTTTTATAAAATGTTTTATAAATGTTTGAAATAAAAATGAAAAATTTCCCCTCGTTTCTGCTAATTTTGAAAAGGTTTTAGAAAGAACACGGCTTAGCTCTACGGGAATCCTTTAGCTGAGCGTAAGGGCTAGCTGGAGGGTCACTGTAGGGTGCCGGCAAATCGCCTAGGGAAAGGGGTCTATCAAGTATTCTTAGCTATTTATATATTTTTTTAAATTTTAAGTTCCATTTGATTATGCATAAATATTTTAAAAAGATTTTTGGGAGGATATTTGATAAGCTAATTTTAAATGGAAATTATACGACACTCACTAGGCTATCAAGCTCACCATATTTTATATTTTTGTAAATAAAAACCTCCCCAGGTATAGGTACACGTACATACACTTCAATAGCAGGAACTCTGGATCGTGATTAGAGGAGTCGAGCAAACTGTGTTGTTATTTGAAATATGGGACTTTTTGTATAATTTTTTTGGGATATGTAAATAAAGATATGCATGACTTATGAATTCAATTTAACATATATTTCTAAACCATATGCATCTTTGTGGTTGCTTGTGGATTGATAAAAATGAGAGCCTGAGGCTTTGTAGCTTGGGAAATTATTTTGTGATATTATAGAAATGTTAATTTTATAATTTGTAGGGTAGCAAAGTCCGAAAAACAAACAGGATGCTGCCCAAATTTATAAAATGTTTTATAAATGTTTGAAATAAAAATGAAAAATTTCCCCTCGTTTCTGCTAATTTTGAAAAGTTTTAGAAAGACACGGCTTAGCTCAACGGGAATCCTTTAGCTGAGCGTAAGGGCTACTGGAGGGTCACTGTAGGGTGCCGCAAATCGCCTAGGGAAAGGGG
>CM038003.1:944121-1151621 GCA_021234005.1 Nephelium lappaceum
GCACGCCTCTCTTCCCATTTTTATATAGTTAATAGATAGAATTCAAAATATCCTTTAGGGAAAAAAAAAATTTTAAATAAAAAAATTTAATGAATGTTGTTAAGGAAGTTTACATTTAAATAAGGAATAATATATACTTACAAAATCTAGCAAGTGTTAGCAAAAGACAAATCTCTGTTGGCAATTCTCTAGGAAAGAAAGAGAAAGAAATTGTTTAGACATTGATGGTGAGTTTTCTAGGAGTTGACCCCCAAGTCTTCTTGCTTTTTAAAAATTAAATAATCATTTATTTATTGTTATTTTCTTAAATCAATTAAATGTTCATTTATTACTAAGCATTTGTCATTGATTTTTTCGTTTAGTTTGAAAAGTAAAGCAATCAATGATTGACCGTGTCGGATGCTTTTCCACCAGTATTTGAAAAGACATGTATTCAATTAAGGCAAAGAAATAAACGGAGACTAGTCGGCCTCGTTTCACATTACACTTTTCTTGTTTCATACATAGTTTGGCCGCAAGTGTTCAAATTTATATTCATATTTTATTAAATAATTTTTAAAATTAACATAATTAAATATTATTGTTTATAATTTATATTGAATGAATGTTCAAATTTAACCACTGGATTAACAATATTTCTTTTTACTTTAATTATCATAATAATTATAATTTTAACAATAATTGCAATACGTTTAATTTAATTAGGAGACAAAAATAAAGATTTATTGCATTTGTATCCAATAGATTAATAAAATTTCAAATAAATTAAAAAACTTCAAGTGACCATTAAAATTATGTCAAACATTTCATACTTAAAATAGAGTAACTAAATAAATAGAGCTAACTTGAAGCCCTAAACATGAATCTAATCTATTATTATTCTTATTAAATTATTATTTTTGCATGATGAAATTAATGTCTCTTGTTTAATTTTATCATATTTATTTTGTTTCTTTGACTGGCCATTTTAGTAGTATATTTTTAGGATTGTAAAAATATAAATTGCACATCATATGAGATATTCTTAGTTTGCAACAATTAATTTTTACGAACCAATTGAAGGATATTAATTCATTGATGCTTAAGATAGACATCATATTCTATGATTTATGTCACATTCATATTCTTCTAATTCTTAATGAATTCCAATTATTAAATCTAAGTAGACATTATGTTAAACTATAATTAGGAATATACGTATCTACGTAGACATCATGTGATTGCATACTAAGGAAGAATTCATATAATATAAGTTAATCATACCTTATCGTAAATGTCTTCATCATATTAATATCATTATGTTTCATTCATTTATTCATAGATTGAAGGATTATTTAGTGGTGGATAATATGTCCTAATTAGGTTTTTCTCTATTGATTTTCCTCAATTAATTTAGTTTTCTTATCGCAAGCTAATTTTAAAACCAAATTCAAAACCCCATTTCATTCAATTAATTGTTTTAAATAAATTTGAAATTAAAGTAAGATAATAACTCCTCGCAGGATCAACATTTTCTTGTTATTATGCTCAATCAAACGATTTGTGTACTTATAAGATTTAAAATTTGGTTTATTAAAAAAATTAACCAACATCGATTAATCGTCAATTACTTGCTGAGTAACTAATAAATCACTATTCACTACTTCATTAGTTAATTAGCAAGTAGCGATTTTTGGAACCGTGCCTCCTGATATAGGACATGCTTTGCTTGCACTTTTTATTTCTCTTTTTTTTTTTTTTTTAAGTTAACTTTATCTCAAAATAAATATTTTTAATAAGGGAAAATCCTAAAAAACCATCCTAACTTTTGATAATTTATTCATTTTCCCCATGTAGTTTCATTTTTATCTAAAATATCATTTGACTTTTGAATAAACACTCAAAATACCCCCTAGAGGTGTAGGAAAGGGTGATAATACCCTTGATGGTCACAAATTCCATTAGGGTGATATGATTGATCGTTTGACTTCAAAGGCAAAACAAAAATTCAATGAAAATATTAATTACAACATAAAAAAAAAATAAAATAAATAATATTAACTATAAAATTATGTAAAAAAAAAATATTTTTATTAAAAAAATATAATAATAATATAATAATAATTTCCTTAACTCCTCTCTCTCTCTCTCTCTCTCTCTCTCTCTCTCTCTCTCTCTCTCTCTCTTCTTCTCTCTCTCTCTCTCTCTCTCATCCATCTTCAACTAGATTTCCAAGTAATCGACGGTTGTACATGGTGAGTATGATGGCGACGAAATAGTGAAGACCTTAGTTCCGGTCTTCGGTGATTAGGTCTCCACCATGGGAGACCACCTAAAGACCCACGATGAAGACTCAAATTGGGTCTCCATTGTGGGCTTCCATCATGGGAAACCAGGTGGGTCTCCATGGTGGAGACCTATGATGAAGACTTGAACTGGGTCTCTATCACTAGAGACCCAGTTTGGATCTCTCATGGTTGGAGACACAATTTTGGCCTCCTATGGCGAAGACTCGTCTAGGTCTCCACGATGGGAACCTAAACTAGGTCTCCATTGTCAGAGACCCAGTTCGAGTCTCTAAGATTGGAGACCCAATCCGATCAAGACCTAGTTAAGGTCTCTACTCCCTGGTAGTCTCCACCATTTGATTTTTTTTTTTTTTTTTTTTTTTTTTTTGGTTATGGATTGTTGCGGTGTATTGTTTTTGCTATTTGATTGTTATTGTTTGAGTTATTGATTGTTGTTGGTTGGGTTTTTTATTTTGATGGTGTATGCTAATGATTGATGATTGTGGAAGATTGATAATGAAAAATATGGGTTGACAGATGTTGAAGGTTGATGATGATGATGTTGGAGTAATGGTTAGTGGAGATCTAGATTGGATCTCCACTTTTTTTCTTATTAATTTTTTAAAATTTTTAAGTTTGATGGGGTGATCTCAATCGTCCATCAATGAGATGGGCAGTGGAGATAATTTTAACTATTATATAAATTTTTAATTTTAAATTTTTTTTTTTTTTAATTTTTTATCAGATTTTTATTTTTTTTAGTATATTGATCTCCACCATCCATCTATGAGATGGACGGTGAAGATCAATTGTTATAAGTTTATAATTTTTCATTTTAAAATTTTATTTCATAATTATTTTTTTAAATAAAAATCTGAGGGGTTAAAATGTCTTTTTACTTATTATTTAACTTTTTTGTTATGTTTATAATAAAAGGGGAATTTTGGATAATCCCCTCAAATCAAAATCATGCATACCATTTTTTTCTCTTCCCTTTTTTGTTTTGTTTTGTTTTGTTTTGTTTTTGTTTTTTTTTTTGTTTTTACATGGTTGAACACTTACTTTGTTAAGTATGGTATTCTCTTATTATGTTGTTGTCATTAAGACAAAAGATTACAAACTTTAAAGATCAGGTCTTGTCTAAAGAACTCCATATCGAGATGCTTCAATATCGATGAACGTAGGAGGAGAGTGAAACAGATCGTTTCAGGATTGTGGATGTACAAAAACAAAATTACTTTTGTCCAAAGTGGTGAAGAAGATGGTCATGGCTCCAATTCAAGAACATGCAAGTGATGAAACACATAGAGGAGAGGATGGGAAGAAGGTGATTATGGTGATATGTGCTCTAAAGCTTGCTTTTAGGATCTTGAAGCAACTCTATTTATCTTTTTAGCAGAAAAATTCCCAAATATGTGATATGTTTGTTTTGACATTTGTGGTCTTTATGTTAAGTGACCAATTAACCTTTTAACATAATGCCTTTAACTTGGCATTTTTTTTTCCTAATTAGCTTTCAAATTTATATTTCATGGATGACATAGGTTGCATATGAATTGATGTTCTTGAGATTGGAATACATGCAAGATAAAAAGGCGCATGCGTATTTAGCGTATGAATAAAGGGAAACATGTTCATAGAATTTTGGGTGTTATAAAACTTTAAAAGCCATAATAATATACATTATATAGTATTATTTAAGATGATCTTGAACAATAAAGTAAAAGATATCATATTACACACTTTTGACTGACCTTCATGTCTATAGAAATTGCATTTGGACACACAAACTGAGAACAATTCCTCCCCAAACTCACAATAACAAGGGGATTGCCAATCATTTTAAATGCATCAAAAATCAATTTCACATTTATATTCAAAAATTATGCTTTCGTCCTCTACGAAGGACGTCATAAAATTCTTGTGGTAGTTGGTTGGTAATATACCCCAAACCTAGCAATTGAAAAAGTAAGGGTGCGTTTGAATATGTTTTTAAAAAATATTTTAAAAAAAAGAAAAACATGTTTTGAAAATAACGTTTTCAAAAATGATAATACGTTTGGTAACATTTATTAAAATATATTTCAAAAACAAAAAATGATAAAAAATTGTTTGGTACTATTTTTAAAAATAGGTAAAAACTAAAAATGTGTTTGAATGAAAACTATTTTTAAAAATGACAATATGACCGTTAGAAATGAGTGTTTTACTGTTTTGAGTTTTATTGTACAAAAGAAAATTGTTTTTGAAAATAATAATAGAAAACGGAAAAAAAAAAAAAATTTACTTTTACTTTAAGTTTTACTGTACATTTTTAAAAACATGTTTTTCATCTCCGAAAACGTTTTTTGAAAGCAGATTAATAAACACATTTTCGATTGTTTTTTGTTTTTAAAATAAAAAATAGTTTTAAAAAACGTTGTCAAACACCACCCAAGTTTCCATACTCCCCAAAATTCAAATGCAGCAAGCATATTATGACAACCAATCTAAGAACCGTCAATGAATAGTCTTTCGAATTTGTAGTACCTCTTCGCATCCAATCTATAGTAACCTTCTCATTGAAAAGTAACTGTTAAACAATATTAACTAATGATCCACAGACATAACTCAACAAATGTTCTGTGTCAGCCTCTATGATGTCAGTTTTGTTGGAGTTCTCTTCTTGGTGGATAAGCCACTCGACAAAAGAAGACTTTGTAGTTAAAATGTAACCTTGGAATGAAGACAAGATGATTGAAAGATGCTCAATAAGAGCATCTCTAATGGGTCAATGGATCGTGAAAAAATAAAAGTCCATCCAGGATAATAGATATTGACTAAAATAGGGTTCTCCAATGTAATTGTCAATAGTTATTGACAAGCTAAGATGGCAACAAAAAAAGGAAAAAAAAAAAAAAAAAACAATCAACACCATCAATATGACCCTTTGTTTTCAAAGGGTCTCTTGGACAACCAGTTCAGTAAGTGAAATTTCATTATGATGCAAAATTAAAAGGGAATGAAAAATTGAGTGGTAAAAAAGCTAGTGATATATAATCAAGTCTAAAGTCTTGCTTCTAGTCTCTTCAAATGGTGACAAAATATGCGCATTTGGAAACTAATTTTACATTATTTATTTATTTTTATTTTATTTTGGGTTTGTGAGTGGCTGTGTGAAGGAGAGAGGGACGTAGGTAGCAGCTAAGTTGTGAGAGGGTGGGGGCATTTGAAAAACAGAGCTGGAATTTTCTTACCATGGTGGCCTTTCGTTTGCTTATTGGGCCGAGCCCGGGTTTGGATATCCAAGCCCTAAATTGAATAATTTGCAGCATTGATGTTGGTTGATGTGGATGTTTGATGTTAGTGGGCATTTCATCTTGGATCTCCATCTCCATGGAGATTGAATGTGCATTGAGATGGAGATGGGTGATATCCATCTCTGGCTTAAGTCAGATCTGAAGAAATGGTGGGCAAGAGACCACCCAAATGAATTGTTTACAGTGAACTACATAGATCCTATATACATGATACGACCAGTTGCTTCAAATGCTACTGATAACTTGTATTGTACACTTTTGAAATTCAGTTTTGTAGATTGTTTTGTTGCAACCTACAAAGCCAAATAATGGAACTTGTAAAAATATAAATTCATGGATGAATTGACAACATAGTGATTTTCTCGTGGTATTAGTTCAAACTTGGTATTGGAACAAGATTTATGTTTTTTAGTTTTTTTTTTTTTTTAAATATTTTTTCTTAGTTTTTGGTTCTTTTTCAAATTATAAAAAATTAAAATACAGTTAAAAGACAAAATTACACCTGAATGTGTTAAAACTGACTAACTATTGACTAACTTAAGTTAATGACAGGTGGGTAATTTGTAATAAACATATAAACTTGATTCCACTTGTAAAAGTATTTGAATTAGATAATTAAATTATTATTTGTTCATGTTTAAAATAGGTGGCAGGACAATAGAAGCATAGGCTTCAGATGTCATTTGCAAAGTGTCATGCATGTTGAGGATGACATATAAAGTTGACATTTGATACAACTTTTATTATACGTTTTAATATCTGTGCGGTTAGTAATCAGTACACATCACTTTTGGCAATGCAACTAAAAACTGGCATTAAATTTACGTTACTTTTGCAGTCAAAAGAATTTATACTTCAATTAAATAATCATGTTTCTTTTTCGATCTTTTACTCAATCCAAACAATTGATCGGTACAATTTAACGCTACCGATCTTTTTTTTTTTTTTTTTAATTAAAATTAGATCATTGATATGTAATTATTGATAAAGTAGCATCAAGTAAACGTAGTTGGTTTGCGTTTAAAAATTATATATTAAGCCACTTTTAAACAATTTAATTAAAATGGGATGTGAACTGATCACATTGCATGGTGGAATTTATGATTGCCCAAATCAGAATGGTCTTGAAGGTAGATCTTGGTAGTAAATTGTATGTCTTGTTTTGTTAGAAAACATGATTTTGGATTTCTAAAATCCTAAAAAAACAAGGGTATCACGGAAATTTGTATCTAAGAAATAAGTTGATACCATATTTATATATGTTTAAGCAGCTAATATTCTACAGAATTTGAAATATTATATCACAATTGTTTGTCTTTCTTGAAGCTAAATAGATAGCTTTGCCACTTTTACGATGGCTCAAAAGAGGTGGTTTAGAAGAATTGGGGTCTACTATCGATCATGAAATGATTAGACCAATAGAAACACCAAGAGGCTTTAAAGGTCCAAAATTATGCTAAATACAAGAAAGACAAAAGTTTGAGACAGCCCAAAATTAGATGATACCACTATACATATTCAGTTAGAAGAGGTTAATATTAAAAAAAAAAAAGGTAAAAAAATAAATAAATAAAAAGACACTTATTGTAAAATTGCATACTAATTAAAATGAGTAAAAAATAGAAATAATAAATTTAGAAAGGCCTTTATGTCTTCAATTCCAATTTTTTATTTTTCATTTTATTTTAAATGGGTCGTGAAGGATGTGGGAGGTTAGACCTGTCTGCCCAAGCCAAATCCCAATTCAAACAAGAGTGGTGCTATTAACACCCACTACAATTGTGTGTACACCCCTTAGTAAAATACACCCCTATTATGTTCTTCAAGTCCAGGTTTGCATTTCTATCGATTTTGGCATGAGAAATTGGATAACATTAAATTACGTTCTTCTTGGTAATTACTTGACAACTAGATAAAACAGCTTTATTCAGTAATTGCATATGAAGAAAATAAACCAGTTTCTAAAATATAGGATGATTTATTATCCAATTGCATCTGTAGGAAAGAACAACAACAAACGGTTAGTTAGACTTTTATAAAAATTTTAATTAAATAACAAAATTAAAAACGTAGTTTAATTAACTAATAATATTTTTATTGATAAGTAATTAAATTAAAATAATTAAATTAAATTAAATTAAAAATAATTACATTAATTTAATTAAATTAAAAATTAAATTAATTACAATTAATTATTTTATTTTCATTAATTTATGAATATAAAATTAATTAACAAATTACATTTTACCTTGATTAAAATTTAATTTTTTTTTACTTAATTCTTTTTCTTTATTTCTAATTTTAATTTCATTTATTTAATTTAAATAATTTTTAATTTAATCACATTTATTTAATTATTTTTATTTCAATTAATTTAATTAATTTAGTTTACTTAATTATCAATTTAATTTTTGTTTATTAATTAAATTAATTTACATTTGTAATTTAATTAATTAATTTTCTAACTTTCATTTTTTTAATTATTTTAATTAATTAATTCTAATTTAATTTATTTTCAATTTAATTACATTAATTTAATTATTTCTATTTTACTTACTTTTATTTAATTTCCTTTAGTTTATCACTAATTTCATTTTTATTAATTATTTAAATTATTTTTTAATTTTATTTCACTAATTACAATTTTTCTTAAATTTTAAATTAATTAAAATTTCAAATTCAATTAAATCATTTTCCAAATATTAATTACTTAAGTTTTATTTAATTTAATTAGAAAAATAAAATAATTTAATTCAATTTAATTTAATTAATTTAAAATTTAATTGAATTTTAATGGGTAATAAAACCCGGTATCGGGTTTTATTGTCCACTAAATCCCGATGGACGATCAAAGATGACAACCTCCCGATAGATGATCAAAGATGACAACCAGATTTTAATGGGCAATAAAACCCATGTCGGGTTTTGTTACCCATTAAAATCCGGTCATCCCCTTCGACGATGCATTTCATTGAAAACGTACCTTAACTTGATTCGGGTTTTATTGCCAATTAAAATCCGGTCGTTATCTTGGACAATATATCTCACTAGAAACCTCAATTTTCAAGTCAACTCCAATTAAACCTAACCAAATCTAACCCTAAGCATCAACATCCAACATACAAAATACAAAAAAACTTGTAAAATCACAAAAACAAAAAACCTCAAAAAATACTAGCAAAACTCAAACAATTAACAAATGAAGCTAAAAATCGCATACCATGAGCAATGAAGGAGGTGAACAAGGTCATCTGTGGTGAACGATGGTCTACGAAGGTTGGCTATGGTCAAAATCTCTCTTCGGGTCACAAACGGGTTCTTTTTCGAGTCGTGTAATGGGTTTTATTTTGTTGAAACTCAAGTGAAAAGGTTTGGTACTAAGTTTAAAGCCCCTCATATAGTTGAGGGTGATTTTGTAATTACAAAGTTTTTTTTTTTTTTTTTTGTTTAAATTTTGGAATACCATCTATGGTGGTGGTAATTGAAATATTGTTAGACAGAGTGAGCGCTCTCTATCCTAAACTACATTAGACGATAGTTTGCCAAGCCATTTTATAGTTACTCTAAATGCATCAATTTTAATTTGTTTTCATTTGTTTCTATTTGATGAATACTACAATATAATTGATCCAAAGTTTACTTTTTAAATTTAGGAGAGGAGTCTTACCCAAAATAGTCATTGAGACTTAAAACAGGTTATTGATCCTATTTTGCCTTAAACATAAGACAATGCTATGCTGAATGAAATTAGTCCATCTAGTCAGAGTAGCAACTCTATTGTTTTAAGAAAACATAAATTGAGTTTCAGAATCTCCTGTTGTATTTTTCCTCAAATGTGCTTCTTTTCTTTATAAGTAAGCAACCTGAAATGTGTCATAAACACAACATCTGCTTTAGAATAAAAATGTGCTACTTGTGTTTAAACACACCTTGTCATTTCAATAGCATAATTCATGTTACATTACAACTACATATAGAAGTGAATCAACTGTTCAACCCCAAACTATATTATATACGTACCCTTTATAACTTCCCAGCGAAAACATGAACGTAAGAGAAATTGAAGGATTGATCCATTAAGGAACTGCAGCTTCTCTACTTACGTTTCCGGTCTTTTTTTCTTATTTGGTTTTCTCTTGGACTTGTTCTTTCCCTTGCCCTTGTTTCATTTTATGGTTTACTGTCATTGTATTCGGAAGCATCAGTAGCTGATGATGAAGCCTCCATCTTGCCCTTATCTGAATCGCTACATTCCACAGCCTTGTTGTCACTGTTTTCCTCATCACTTCTGCCAGCTGATGCAATGCCAATCTCAGATTCCTTTCCCTCAAAGCTTGGACGTAGCTGCAAGAACAACTTATCCAAAAAAGGCTCCATTGTTGCCCTTCTTGTCTGCAACCTCTTGAGAAGTTCTCCAATAATGGAAAGATTCTTCTTGAGCTCCACCTCACTGTAATATTTTTGTTTTTAAAGAAATAAATGTTTACAACTGAGTGATTATTGGACGCAGAGAGATGCATCATTCATGTAAAGCCAATTCAAATACCAATTACTTTGTGCTAATATAAACCTATGCAACAGTTTTAAGTCACACCAGCAATCGTACAAAATAGTTCAATTTAAGTTGCTCTAGTCTGAAAAGATTGACCACAGGTAATTTGCATAAGAAATTAAATTGCAATCCAATGCTATGTTTTAAAAACTGACCTTACAAACATAGCAGCATGAAGTTAACGCACCAACTATTTTGCAAAATAGCCCCAAGTTCATCAGATTACCCTCATTTATGTTATGATCAGCAATCAAGTCCAATTCTAATGTAGAAGCAGAGTTCGAAGAAGTAACATCTGAACTCTTCCCTTCATCATAAGAGGCTGGAGGAAGTGCTTCCTGTTCAGCAGCAACAGCGTGACCTTGAGAGTCTTCAATCTTTGGAAAAATGGTTTTTAATATTTCCTTGCATTGGCTGACCTTCATGTCTATAGAAATTGCATCTGGACATGCAAATTGAGAACAATTCCTCCCCAAACTCACAATTACAAGGGGATTGCCAATCTTTTTAAATGCATCAGCAATCAATTTCACATTTACATTCTGAAAATTACGCTTCCGTCCTCTGCGAAGGACATCATAAAATTCCAGTGGCAGTTGGTTGGTAATATACCCCAAACCCAGCAATTGAAAAAGTAAGTCTCCACACTCCCCAAAGTTCAAATAGAGCAAACATATTATGACAACCAATCTCAGAACCACCAGTGAATAGTCTTTCGGATTTGTACTACCTCTTCTGATCCAATCCATAGTATCCTTCTGATTGAAAAGTAACTGCTGAACAATATTAACTAACGATCCACGGACATCCCTCAGGAAATGTTCTGTGTCAGCCTCTATGATGTAAGCTTTGTTAGAGTTTCCTTCCTGGTGGATAAGCCACTCGACAAAAGAAGACTTTGTAGTTAAAATGTAACCCTGGAATGCAGACAAGATGATTAAAAGGCGCTCAATAAGATAAAGGAAACAAGCTGGTGATATATAATCATCAACTCTCCAGTTGGCACTGTAAGTATCCAGCAATGCTCCATGGAATTTCTGAACAAGAGACACCTCGCTTAATCTATTATCGTCAATGGATGGTGCAGAACCTTGCTGAGATTCTAATACCATATTCACAGAAATATTCTCTAAGAATGCCTTCCATGGTGAATTTCCACCACACCTTTTCACGACTTGCCAATATAATTCATTCTGCAGTTTACCAGACCCAAGAATCATTACTGCCAGCCGTCCAATCTGCCCATAAGATTAGCTTGTTCTTCAAGCCACTGCATTTAAAAATAACTTCTTCAAACATCCCCCTACATACCTCTGTTCGTCTCAGAGAAAACATATTCTCTCTCAATGAATCTTGGCAGTCAAGAGGAAATATGTAGCTAACAAAGTGTTGAGTTGATAGTTCAAGAAATTTCTTCAGTGTCTCAGCATCATGGTTCCGGTGGCATGGAAACTCAAAATCTGAAAGAAATTTTGCAACCTCATAGATATAGGTAAGAGATCTAAACTGGCGGAACATGGACAGCGCGCTCTTCTTTGAAAGGTTAAAGAGGGCTTCAAGAATGTGCAACACCTTCATGCCAACAGAAAATAATTCCGAACTCCAATAATTCCGAGCAGCAGAGACAAGCTGGCAGACATCAATAGAAGCCGACTTCTCCCTCCTTTGAGCATACCTGGCATCCCATTCTTTCACCCAGTCAGCATCACAATTCAGCACAACATAAATGGTATCAAGTTTGCACACACCAAAGTAATTCAAGCAGAAGTCAAAATGATCTCTATAGTCATTCTCATCCCGGGTTTTGAGACATCCAAGACACTGAAATATCTTCACGATATTGTCTTTCCAGTAATTCCAAAAGTAGACCAGAGTCTCAATAGATAACTTGCTTTTACAGATTTTGGATTCTGAAAACATAACTGGATTCCAAACCATTTCATCCTCCCACTCATATTTAGAGGTATCTGAATCAAGATGAACATCCAGAATCATTCGAGCAGATAATATTTCACCTTTCATACTCTGATGTCTCTTAGAAGCATTGAACTGTTGATTCAACCTGGGTAAGTTGGCCTGATCATTTGATAAGATTTCGGCCTCTGTGCATACAAATTCATGGAATTGGTTTGAATCTATTTTTGCAAAGGACTTGGCTTTCTGCAACAGCTCTTGTTTCTGGTTAAACTGCTTTAAGGGCCAGCCTTTGCTCCCATGAGTCCATAGAGAGTTGGAAAATACATAGTTGAGGGTAAGTGCTGATGCTTCTTTGAAATTCCCAGCCTTCTGTAGTAAATCAGCTGCACGAAGAATATCTCCTCTCTGTTTTGCAATACTCGCAGCACCCAAAAAGTTACCTGATTCTTCTTCCAACAACAGCAGCTCATTTAAACAATTTAAAGACTTCAAAAAGTTGCGCTTTGAATCCATGGAATGAAAAGTATTAACAAATTTCATCATGGATTTGCTGTCTTTAAGCTTGTGAAAATGTAGAGCACAATTCTCTAGAAAGTGTTGTTCAATTTTGTATAATTCTTCCCTTCTGCTAACTACAGCAACATCTATAGTAGCATGTTGTTTCCAGTAGTGGATACACTGTAATCCCAATTCAAAAAGCTTTCGCTTGAAGCAAACATTCAAACATTCCGAGAAAAAGTTGCCTCTGGCATATACTTCTGCCGCACGCTCATAGCAGCCTGCCAGATAAAAACAATCTGCTGCTCTTTCCAACTCCTGAAATTTGTCCAAAAAAATCCTACCTGCAGCAAAAAATAATAATAAAATATGAACTTCAAATGTACTATCACCGAGTGGTACCAAATAAAATTTTAAACTTTTCTTTTTATCAATGTATGTTTAACTACTCTCAACCCTTTCCCACTAGCTTATGCTTTTGAGTCTAACAATTCCCAACATGGTAGAGAGCCACCATGTTTCTATAGCTATTCTGCATTTAGGTAACCCTTAAAACTTTTAGGTCTAATGGTTAGTTAATTCAACAACTTAAATTAAATAATACAACATAACTTATACAGGCAATTAGAGCATTTTCGTTGCCTTCAGGAAAACTTGCAATACAAAGAAACAAAATCTATGACAACAGTAGATGAGACATTTTGACTCTAGTAGAATGCAACAAAAACCATATCTGCTCACAACGAAGACAAATTTATACTCGGTGGGAAAGACAACATTTTAGATCATATGCATCTGTCTTAAAGAATTTAACATTATTGAGAATTGAAAGATTAGTTACCAATCAATTAAAATATTGTGAGATTATATCTATGTGCCACAGAGGAGCATATATATGAAATTGTAAACATTAAATTGTGTCACATAACAAACACAGATGACAACACTAAAAACCAAATCCATACCAGCTCTTTCATACTCCCCCGAATCAAAAAAACATCTTGCAGCAGAATCAGCCTTGCCTATTGCTTCAAACATCTCAGCAGCCTCCCTAAGGATAATGTTAGCTTCTTCGGGATTTGAACTGCGCAGACGTTCAGCAGAAGCTGTAAGACCAGCAGCTTTTGTCCTTCTTTCCCAATAAGTATCACCAGCTTTTTCAAAGCACATTGTTGCCATCTCATAGTTATGCTCATGAAATAGCTGGAAAAGAAGAAACAATTAAAAAACGAGGAAACAAAAAATAAGTATTGCCAAATGAAAATAATAATAGCCAAATATCAATGAGAGTGCTAACACCAATGAAGGCACGGTAACAAAACTAATACTATTATTGAGGACACCGATATAAGGTAACAAGTATAATGGCACCACTAGTAGCAGCTGCTGCAACTCCTAACAATAATACACAACGGCATATTATTTAATGACTTCCCTAGAATTGCCATTCTCCTCATTATTATGTGATGGCATATTATTTTATTAGGACCAGAGCTATTTAAACATGACGTATTATCATAGGCTATAATTAGCAAGCAGTTTTTTCCAATAATAATTCAACTAAAACATGTCTTCTGCAGAGAAAGGTGTTGAAGAGTTAAATTATTAACCGGTATTATACTGATTCTTAGCAGTGACCTGTAATGATCATGATGGTTGAAATTTGTTCTATGCAGTGGAGATGATGTCTCAGTAATGATGATTAATTAAAAAAAATTAACACGAGTAGATGTGCAACGAATATAAGCACTCAAATTGAGTCAAACACATATCTTAACAAGGCAAGGTGACAAGAATAGCAGCACAACTGTAGACGTTTTATACAAACCTTAATGCCCTGCGACCTCCATTCTTTTGGGCTGCTTGCAACTTGCATGGCCTGTGCAAGTGAATCATCCAGTTGGTTTGAATCCAAAAAGTTACCTGATTCTTCTTCCAACAACAGCAGCTCATTTAAACAATTTAAAGACTTCAAAAAGTTGCGCTTTGAATCCATGGAATGAAAAGTATTAACAAATTTCATCATGGATTTGCTGTCTTTAAGCTCGTGAAAATGTAGAGCACAATTCTCTAGAAAGTGTTGTTCAATTTTGCATATTTCTTCCCTTCTTCTAACTTCAGCAACATCTGTATTAGCATGTTGTTTCCAGTAGTGGATACACTGTAATCCCAATTCAAAAAGCTTTCCATTGGAGCAAACAGTCAAACATTTTGAGAAAAAGTTGCCTCTGGCATATACTTCTGCTGCACGCTCATAGCAACCTGCCAGATAAAAACATTCTGCAGCTCTTTCCAACTCCTCACATTTGTCCAAATAAATCCTACCTGCAGCAATAAAATAATAAAATCTTAGTGTCAAATGTACTATCATTGAGTGGTACTAAATAAAATTTAGACTTCTTTTTTTATCGGTGTATGTTTAACTACTCTCGAACCCTTTCCCACTAGCTTATGCTTTTTTTATCAGTGTAGAGAGCCACCATGTTTCTGTAGCTATTGCTGCATTTGGTAACCCTTAAAACTTTTAGGTCTAATGATTAGTTAAGTCACAACTGAAATTAAATTATACAACAGAACTTGTAGAGACAATTAGAACAGATTTATTGCCTTCAGGAAAGCTTGCAATACAAAAAAAACAAAATCTATGGCGACAGTAGATAAGACATTCTGACTCTAATAGAATGCAAATTATGCAACAAAAACAATTTCTGCTCACAACGAAGATAAATTTATACTCCAGCAAAAACAGCATTTATGATCAGATGCATATATCTTAATGAGTTTAACTAAAATTAGTAAGAACAGAAGGATTAGTCAACAATCAACTAAAATTAGTAAGATTATGTCTATGTGCCATAGAGAATAGCATATATATGAAATTATAAACATTAAACTGTGCCACATAACAATCACAGATGCCAACACTAAAAATCTAATCCATACCAGCTCTTTCATACTCCCCCAAATCAAAAAAACATCCGGCAGCAGAATCAGCCTTGCCTATTGCTTCAAACATCTCAGCAGCTTCCCTAAGGATAACGTTAGCCTCTTCAGGATTGGAACTGCACAGACGTTCAGCAGAAGCTTTAAGACCAGCAGCTTTTGTCCTTCTTTCCCAATAAGTATCACCGGCTCTTTCAAAGCACATTGTTGCCATCTCATAGTTATGCTCATGAAATAGCTGGGAAAAAAAAAAAAAAAAGACACAATTAAACAACGAGGAAACAAAAAATAAGTATTGCCAAGGGAAAAAAAATAATATTACTAATAGCCAAATATCAATCAGAGTGCTAACACTAATGAAAGCATGGTAACAAAACTAATATTATTATTGATGACACTGACGTAAGGTAACAAGTATAATGGCACCACTAGGAGCAGGTGCTACAGCTCCTAATAACGATACAGCAAGAGCATATTATTTAATGACATTCCTAGAATTACCATTCTCCTCATTATTATGTGATGGCATATTATTTTATTAGGACCAGGTCTGTTTAAACGTGACGTATTATTATATGTGATAAAGAGCAAGCAGTCTTTTCCAGTAATAATTCAACCAAAACATGTCTTCTAAAAAGGAAGGTGTTGAAGATTAAAATCATTAAGGGTTATTATACTGATTCTTAGCAGTGACCTGTAATGATCATGATGGCTAACATTGTTCTGTGCAGTGGAGATGATGTCACACATATATGAATCATGAATGTTACCCAAAAAATGGGTGTCTCAGCAAAGAGGATTAATTAAAAAACATTAACACGAGTAGATGTGCAACGAATATAAGCACTCAAATTGAGTCAAATAAATATCTTAACAAGGCAAGGTGACAAGAATAGGAGCACAGCAGTAGACACTTTATACTATGGCAGAGATGATTAAAGTCGTGATATAGAAAATACAAACCTTAATTCCCTGCGATCTCCATTCCTCTGGGCTGCTTGCAACTTGCATGGCCTGTGCAAGTGAATCATCCAGTTGTCTAACTTGAACAAGACCTTTTTTCTTCCAATAGTCAAACATAGGTTTGGAGAGCTCCCCCATACTCTCCCAAATCCATAACCTCTGTCTCGTACGAGTGATGGCTACATACAACTGTTTAAGTTCAGAACACAAGATGCTATGTTTAGCCTCAGTGAAGGTAGGGAAGGACCTTGATGAGTTAGAGTCAAGCAAATCTTGTTCCTTCATATATTCATATATAACTCTCCATTTATTTTTCAGATTTGATGTGCCAAAGAAGTTGTACAGTAATACATCCTGTAAAAGGAGATGATACAAGTCAATGACAAGAAAAATATAGATTTATATGATATTAATCAAGATAATAACAACCTGAATCTATAAACACAACCAATTTTTGACAATAGTATGAGGAAATTGAGCTTTTACGTTGCATTAGTATAAATACAATTTAGGAGAATGGATTTAGATAATTAACTAGATCTCCGACAATTCTTCAGCAAAATGATGTCAATACAGTAGGAGTACTAAAACAACAAAATGAAAAAATAAAATAAAATAATCTACCGAAAAGATGATCAAATCTGAATCACCTGAAATTCAAGGCCCTTGCACTCAACTATTGTAAGAACAAGTGCTTGCTTGCCAACATGGTTGGAAATTTCCTTGCGCTCACAATCATCCCGCACCAATATCACCTGCTGCGCTCCAAATCCAACAATATTACCACCAAAATTTCCACTATTTCCAAAAATTTTGACGATAGCATCTTCCTTATTCTCGGATTCAAGCAAAATTGGAGGTTCCCCGTAAATAAGACTTGTCTCGGGTTTTAACACATCAATAGAATGGGGAAAGAAACGGAATAAAAGCTCAATGATGCTTTGAGCTAACTTTAGTACACCTGCATGGGTACGGAAGTTTTGGCTCAGGCTGAGAACATCTGAGAGTTGTCCTTTCTGCTCCCTTCCAACATGTCCACTGCCACGAGACTCCAAAATAAATTTCTTGTAGAACAACGCTCGTATATCTTGAAAACGAAAATCGATTCCCCTAGCAATTGTTTGAGCTGTATCCCCCGAAAAGAGGAAACCCTCTTCAATATTTTTGCAGATATATTTGAATAGAGCAACTTGACTCATGGTAAGATCCTGCACCTCATCAACATAAACATAATTCATTTCATCAACCTGACATTTTTCATTTTTAAGTCGATGATGAATATCAGTTACTAGATCTGCCAAATCAAAGTCACCATTTTCTGCCTTCATCCTCTCATAGTTAAGAAAGATATCATAAATCTTCTCTCTCTTGCGCATGGTTAAAGTGGAAACTCTACCCTCAGATAATTGAACATAATCCTCACGACTAAGTTTACTATCAACAACCTCCATTGCACGCAAACCACCTTTTATATGGGATATAATCTCTGTGTAGACTCTAGAGGAATCAAGTTTATTTGTTAATTCTGCATTGAAATGCGGCCAGTATACTGAAGCAAACCGGTCATAAGTAACTTCTTTTGTCCTTATAAAGGTCTGTAAGGCAACTGACCTTGAACTTTGAATTTGACCATCAGACAGCTTCCTTATGTCAGGAAATCTCTCAAAGTAAGAGGTACCCACTGTCCCATCAAGCATCATCAACAACTTATGAAATGTTATGACAAGGGGAAAAGACTTAAGTGGAATATCAACAAAAGAATTTGGGATATTCTTGAATTCTACTGCATCATCAATATCATCAACATCAATTAAGCTGCTTTCTGCTGGAAACTTGCCACCAAAGGCAGATCTGCACACAAAACAAACCCTATCAATTAAGGAAAAACTAACTTCCATTTTAGAAAATTTAAAGAAGCATATTACAACATTAAAGAAGGATAATAACTACTCAACGGAAGCAACGAAGAAACTATGAATATGAAAGATCCATGTTTAGAAGATAAGGAAGCAGCTAAACTTAAACCCACCTAGATCCTAATGTATGGTTATTGCATACGTATAACATGTACATAGATGTTTTGCCAGCAATTAATTTGAAACATGTTTTGCCACATTATTTAATATTTATGCTACTTCTTTTTCACATTTAGACTAAAGCATCTTCTCTGTATCAATGCACCTTCTCCAAATTTTAAATATGAAATAATAGATAAACTAAATCCATTCTTAAAATCACAAGAATTCTCTATATTCAAATTTAAGCTAAAAATAAGGTGAATAAAAACAGTGCAGCAATTTGATTAAAAATAACCCTTAATCAATCAGAATAAAGCATTCTAAAATAAAATTTCTGCTTCAAAAGTTGCCAAATTTTAGAAGTAAGTCTTTAAAAAATCTACACATCAACAATTTCATGTTCAAGAAAGGTATCCACAATTAAGAAAAAAAGGTGGAGAACAAATTGTACAAACTTACACAAACTCAAAAGTAAGTTACCATACCATTACTTGCTCTACAAGGACCAGCAAAACTGGAAAGCAGATTGCAACAATCATTTGTTTGAATAGTCACGCACCTTTTCAAGTGAGATATATGTTGCTTCACAGCAAAACATAGTTTAGGACTAACAGTCACGAATAGTTGTCGCAAGATTGCTCTCTTAGTCTCATTAGAAACCTCCTCAACCTCATTATTCTGGCTAGTATGTGGATCTGTTCTATACTCGGCTCCATAGAATTCTTCCACTACCATATGGTGCAATTTCTCTTTCTGAAATAATTTCATGGTCAAAATGGTAGTTTTTCCGGTACCTGACCGACCATGAATGAAGGTACTTCGAGGAAAAAGTATCATCTCCAATTGTTCATCTGTGACTTCAAATGGGAGAACTAATTCTTTATCATCACGATCAGAAAGCAAATGGCTCACTATACCTGATGATAAGGAGTAGAATTTCATCAGCAACAGACTCTCGCTCACCTTTGAGTTCTCAACATAACTTCTACGATCGAAATCAACTCCACTTAAGGCATTTCCACTTTCATTAGCAAGATCCTTGAGACGGACAATTTCTGAGGAGGTTGCCCAAGTCTTTGGAACTTCCAAATTCCTATGTGCAAATAGACAAGACATAATAAGCAAACATTTTTGTAATTCCATATTAGGGACAATCATATACTACAAATCCAAGTAGATCACCATTCAATCATATACAAACATATCAACATGACTCTTCATCAAGAAGGAGAAAGAAGGGCAGACATACCCATCAACACATTTCTCTTTGCAATGATTGACATAATCATCAGTGTACTTGACAAATATATCATCAAGACGTTTTACCAATTTAGAGACATCCTCCAAAGGCAATATATCCCAGACCTTCAGAACTTGTTTGTACTGCTGCTCCTTTACAATGTCAACTGTGCAAATAACATAAAACCTTCAACCTTAAATTGCTTCACAATGTGAGAAGAGCTCTCACAAACTGAGTCTACATTCTTCCTTTTAGGGCGCCACCCACTAGCAAGTTTCAATAGAAGGTTGATAACAGATTTCTTTATCCGGATTGACTTCAGTCTTTTAAAAGACTGCAAAAAGTTATCGCTAAAAATGACCTGAGAAAATAAAGAAAGCAGTTATTCTTAACATGTATCAACACTAGCCACAATAGGCAAAGAAAGTATAGTAGTATATATTTACCTTCCACTTTTGACTTTTGAATAGTATACTTTCTGGATTAAGCAATTCTTCCAATTCATCTAACTCTTTCTTGACCGCTAATATCGCTTTGGCCAAATCCTTATCATCAGTAGCATTGAAGAAACACTGACGAGTTTTAGCATCAATAACTAAGGATTCCCAAACGGGTTCCCTTCTAGTCAACGTTCTTTCATTCCCTAAAATCCAAAGACACTGTCTATACAGCGACAAAAGAACAGCAGTCATTCCACATTGTTGTTAAAAATGATCCATACACAGTATATTGTAAGATTCTAATGGAGTAATACCTGGCTCTCGTAAGAGCAACATTAATTCTCTGTGGCTTGGACAGAAAGCCAATCGATCCACCACTATTGGATCTTACAGTTGATATAATGATAATGTCCTCCTCACCACCTTGAAATCCATCTACTGACTTCACTTTCACAGCAAAACCATCTCTACTTTCGTATTTATGTTCAAGTTTATATTTTATGGCGATTACTTGGGCACTATAGGGTGACACTATACCAATACTGAGCTTCTTGCTTGAGCCTTTCCAAGCTGCATAATAAAGATTATTAATGACGTTAAAAATGATTAAATATCAGTATTAATACCATACAAACAAAATGAAACACTTCACCAGGATATTGAGCAATAAGAAATGCCACAAGAAATTATTTTTGTTCAAAACGAGATAAGTTTTCTAGTGTAATGCTATCAAAATGTTCTTGTAAATTCATTGAAGTCATTGTCACATTGTTCAATCTTATAAATAATTAGCGTTAAGATTTTATTATTTAATTTTTCTAAATGACTTCTTCCTCTTTGTGTTTAACCTCTCTGACCATATTATAAATTAGTGCATGCACAGCCATTGTAACAGAATATTGATAAGCAGGAAAATATCCTGGAATTAATTAAAATCAAGAAACCATCACAATTTTCTTATAATTTACAAGTGAAATTGAAGGCCATACATACATAAAAGGACAAATCACAAAGTAATAGTACTTGAAATTAAATCTATTTATTATAGTTTAATTGTAAAAGATTAAGAATTAATACCCTGCAATTTTTTATAAAAAAAAAATATGTATTTGTTCTCTAAATTTTACCATGCTCTGACTGAACAAACATTATGGTAAACATGTGCACAATTTAATAGCCCAAACAAACCACAAATTGTAAAATAGCATCTTTTGGACCAGACTATAATAAGGCTGAAAATCATAGATAGGATTGGGAAAGATATGTTGTTCCTCCAAGGCCAACATCAAAACATTAAGTAATCACAGCCTATAGAGCAAAGTTAATGGGACACAAATTCATAACAAATGAAAATTTAAACATACCTTTGTACAAGTTCTGCAGTATTTTCAGCACAACGGATACCTCAACCCAATTTCTACAGCTGTGGCCAGCATCATCAAACTCTTCTCTTCCATTCACAATATTGATAAAAGAATAGGGACCAAACATTGGACCAGGCAAATAGTGTTTTTCATAGCTTTTTTCCCTGACATTTGGGCCATCTACAATCTGGTTGTGATAAAATTTTTTATTTGGGAAGAAGCTAATTGATGGATGCATTCTGTATTGTACCTTAAGCAGGTGTTTTGAGTGACCAAAATTGCTCAGCCTCTCAAATAAACTTCTGCCAAAACCAGCTTCATCAGAAACCTAACAGCAAAACAAAACAGAAACAAATGAAGAGAGAAATATTAATCAAAATCCAAGTTCTAAAAATAGGAAGAGAAAAATGCCCAAGGACACAAGGAAAGGAATATGATGAGTAATATATCCAAATAACCTCAACATACGTTGCTTTGAACCATTGCTGATAATTGATGCTCATCACCAATGAGAATAGCATGCTTTATATCCGGGAGCTGTAGAGGTATGGTTGACTCACTTTCCCTTAACTGTGCCGCTTCATCAATAACAAGAAAGCTCAGAGGTTCCATATCCATGGAATGCAGCTTATACGAACTGGAAGCAGTGCAGAAGATTAAGGAGGCCTTTTCGAAACAGAAATGCTTCAGTGATTCTTTGTTCCTAATAACTGGGAGGTTAAGATCACTAAGCGAAACCCAAAGAGTTCTTAAGACAGAATGACATTGGCTTCTCATCTTATGCAGCTGGTACTTTACATCCATTATTAACTCAGAAAAATCTTCATCAATTGAATGTGAAAAGAGCTCTTCCAGTTCTTCAGGAGCCACATTGTCTTGAAGCAATAAAGCTTCAAAAGACTCAAGTAAGCTAATAAGGTGTATAATGTTTCGAAAATTAGCTTCCAAAATGTACTCTTTTGGTACATGAGTACAAAAGACAAAAAGACAATTTCTGAGAGCTGTTGCAAGTGAATTAAATCTTTCTCTCACAAAATCAAGAAATAACTTGCTAGCTTTAGTTTCATTTCTGCTTTCTTTCTCTAAAATTTCATCATCATCACTATTTTCTCTCTTTGATTCATTTTCCAAAAAGATACGAAACTGAGAAGCACACTCTTCAAGAAAACCTATCATAGACAGAAAGCAATGCCTCCATCCAGTCAGCCGTACAAAGCACTCTGCAAGCTTTTCAATTCGATAGTCCACAAATATCTCTTCGGTTCCTTCATCGACTTTTAGTCGCTCATTATTCCCAAATAAAAGAATATCTCCCAGTGGACATAACAAATTGCCTCCTTCAGATGATTCTTTCACCAGCTTAAGTACACGAGAAGCCAATTCTGTAATTGCAACATTTGTTGGCGCACAGACAAGGGTTCTGCATTTCATTTTTAAAAGGCTAAAGAGAAGCATACTAACAGTTTTAGTTTTCCCTGTCCCTGGTGGTCCCCATATAAGTTCAACACTGCACTTGTGATGACATTGCATTCTAGCAAGACAAGCCAAAACAGCCTCTACTTGTGAATCATTCAGTGTAGATGATAAACTAGGGCCAAATTCCTCAAAACAGATTGCCTTACTCTGCACGCAGTCACATTGTTCCTGAACCTGTCATTCAGCATTAAAGTTCAAAAAACCTTGATAGCTATTCAATAATAAACCTAGAACTCATTTAATGTCATTCCATTTTTACAATACATCACATGCAATGCATCATATTCCTCATATAAACAAAAGAGATTGACATATCTACGAACATAATTATAATACCATAGGACTAAATTTACAAATGTCATTTTAAATGCGTACCATAGAATTGGAACATAAAATCTCATTGATAATCTTCGAATTTCCAGACATGTGGAGTGAATTCCATATTCTTCTCTCAGGAATTATATTTGTCATGAAAATTACAAATAGTGCTTTCTTCTTCTTGAAAAAATCATCAAGCTGGATACCTTTTAATATCTTGACCTCAAAATGATTAGGTGTTGAGCCAATATCATCCTCATCCTCATCCTTTATTATTTTTGTGACTGAAAGAAACGTCCACATATTTCCTACCCTTTGCAAATCAGAAGCAGATTCAGGCTTTGTGTCTGCTAGAATAAAAACATCCCCTGGCAAAAAGTAAGGATCTTTCCCGCGATTACTATATCTGTTCTTCCAGTCATCAACCTTAAAATCATATAACCCTGTCCCATATGGCTTGGACTCCTCAAAATCAACCACTTCTGCAAAAGGTGCTTGAGATATGGTCTCCATGGCTGAGCAAAGTTGAGCTCGAGTTTCTTCCAATAATGGAAAAACAAAGCTACGTAAATACTCTCCAGCAGATTGAAATGCTTCTGGAATTCTTTTCACCTAAAGGGAACCAAAACAATATAAAATATTATCTAAATTTTCAAGCATGAACATGAATGTAGTACAAATGTAAGTAACAGAAACATATCGTCCAGAGAAATGGCTTAAATAATTTAGGTTAACCCTTTGTATGAGCCAACACAAGAGAAGGTTTTGTGACTTGCATTATGACAACCACCAACACACATGATACATGTATCTGTAGCCTCATAAGAGATGCAATGCACTTTGCATCCAACAATTTAAGGACCATCATTCTACTATCTTTGGTAGAAAATCTATTAACTATCCGTAAGCTTTTTGACTTAAAAGTCAAAGCACTTAACCCATAACCATATCTTATTACTTAAAATAAAATATAGGATTACAATAAATTACATCCTGATTACAATATCAAACAAACCGCTAATACAGAGTATCATAAAACTTAAACCAAGTAATCAACAATTATATCATGATTGTACAGCTCCTAACACCTATTCGAAAATTACTAATTGAAGTTCTTCTTTCTTTTAAAATAACGATTACACCTAAAAATTTAAGACTCTTTGTAAGAGTCCAAACACTAGTATAAAGCTCTAAGTACTAAAACACCCCTTGTACACCTGACATTCTTTAACTAATATGTTTATCCGATAGACAGACCAAACACAACTACAAATCAATAAAAAATGTAGCTATAAATGCATGTAGGGGAATTTGGGCATGAAAACTCTATATAAATTGACCCCATGAGCCATCAATGCAAATAAGCTCAAGTTTTCAAGTAAAAAACGTACAAACATGTTAACAATCCACAATAGCTAATTCACCATAACAAAAATACAAGTTTTCCTCACAATGTATTGAAAAAGGATGATGAAAGCATACCTTATCCTTGAAAAGATTTTGATTAAAAATGTCCTCAAGTGACCAAGAGAAGACAATATCGGTGAAGCCACGGTCATGGGGGGCTGCTGTTTTCTTATTGCTAGAATCAGTGGCGTGCATCATTTCCTATTTATCTGTATCAGCAACTAAGAATCAAAATGTCAAGTAAAATCCCATTTGACAAACACCCTTTAAATAAGAAAAAGAGCAAGAACATGAAGTTGCTTAAACAGAAAGCAAGTGGGTAAAATGGCTATGGAAGACAAAATAAGGAATCTGTAGTACCATGTATCATAAGAAAGAGATATTTGTTATCCTTTTCTACCAAAAGAAAGAGTTAATAGTAACATTCTTTTTCAACACAGACGGATTGTAACAACTTTCTCTGGATATATATATATTTTTTGAGATACTCTCTGGAATTTATGCTATTCAAATGCATCTGATCAGTAAAACTACTAATTGATTGAAGGTGATGACTTATGAGATAATTTTCCTTTTTCTTTTCAATGGTCAGGGTTTTTTCTCGAACTTGATGGGAATCTGGTCAGTCTTGTTGTCTTAAATGAAAGCTATTAGGAATAGAACAAATACATGTTCTCTTTATATTGTTGGACAACTATGAAGCTAATATTAGAGAGCTTATATTCTACGTATCTAGAAATAATTCGCAGGGGGATAAATGCTCATTTTGTGTGTGTCACGTTGATTTTGTTTCTCTATTTGGTGATTCTTAATATCAGAAGGAACAAAAAATTTGACATTTAAGTTGGTTCTGTGTCAATCTAGAGGTCTTAAACATCTACATTGCATACTTCCATCATTTATTTGATGAAAAAAATGAAATAATTCGCAGGGGGATAAATGCTCATATATAGAGAGGTAATAACAACGGAGCTGTTGTTCTTTCATAGAAAAGGACGTTCTTTTTTTCTTTCATATAAAGATTTTCGTTTCTGAGCAACTGACAGTAAGAAAAAATTAAAGTGAATGAGGTAAGTTGTAACTTGCAACTCGTGATTGTCTACGTCATTTTTTATTTTTATTTTTTTCTTGATATTACCACTTCTGACACTACACCACTAGAAAAAATATTTATTGGGATCTATTGACAAATTTTGCTTAATAAATGGTTCGGAAATTTTTTTGATATTACAACTTCTAACACTAGACCACTAGGTTAGATATTTATTCAGACCTACTGATAGAGTTTACTTAACTCCCAAAATTAGAAAAAAACCACCCACAAATAAATAGAAAATTGTCATACCAGATGAGGATTGAATCTTGCCAATGAGAAGCAAATGGGGTGTGCCTTAACCACTAGGCCATCCACCATCATCATGTCTACATTAATTATTATTTATATGATCTAAGAAACATTAAAGATAGATTATTCTTTTAAAATAAGTAAAAACAAAAGTTTGTGAAACTTATCAAGTAAGTTATCACTTAAAGTAATATTATACAAGTCAAGGTGTCCTTTTGGGGAAAAAATAAAAGATAAATTATTTATATGATTTAAGAAAAATGAAAGATCATTTATTCTTTTGTTAAAAAAATAAAAAATAAGTTAAATTGTAAGTTGTAGCTTTTAACTATCCATATCAATTATTATTTATATGATCTAGTAAAAATAAAAGGTAGATTATTCTATTAGAATAAATAAAAATAAAAGTTTGTAAAACTTATCAAGTAAGTTGTCACTTTTAATAATATTATACAAGTCAAGATGTCATTTTGGGAAAGACAAATGATAAATTATTTATATGATTTGAGAAAAATAAAAGGTAAAGTAACTTTTTAAAATGGAATAAGAATAAAAGTTGATGAAACTTATCAAGTAAGTCATAGCTTTTAACAATATTATGTGGAAATTTCAAAAAGTGGCCTCACTTCAAAACCAAAAATCCTTTTTACCCTTTCAAAAGAAAATTTATTTTTAACCCTTCAAATAAATAAATTGCATCAAATACCTTGTGATTTCAAAAATAGCCCTATGGATAAAATTTCAAAAATACTGTGACAGAAGAAGCATGACAGGAGAGCCCTCCTGTCACACTCTCCTGTCATGCTTGGGTGTGATAAAAGGCTCTCTTGTCACACTCATACTCGTCACATTCAATGATATTTTGGTTAATATAGGATACTGAATGTAATTAATTTATTTAAATGAGTAAAAATATATATATATATTTTTTAAATGAGCTGTAAACAAATTTTTCTTTTGAATTTAGATAGTTTTGAATTTTTCTCATATATTATAGAAGTCAAGACTTCCTTTAGGGAAAAAAATAAAAGATTAATTATTTATATGATTTGAGATAAATGAAAAGTCATTTATTCTTTTGTAGGAAAATAAATAGATAAATAGAAGTTGATGGAACTTTGTCGAGCAAGGCTACACTTTTAATAATATTATAGAAATCCAAATACCCTTTTGGGAAACAAATAAAATAAAAAATTAATGAATATTGTCAAGGAAATTTACATTTTAATAAGGATTTATATACTTGTAAAATCTAGCAAGTATTAGCAAAAGACAAATCTTTGTTGGCAATTCTTTAGGAAAGAGAAGCTGTTTAGACATTGATGATGAGCTTTGTAGGAGGTGACCCCAAGTCTTCTTACGTTTTAATAATTAAATATTCATTTATTTATTATTATTTTCTTAAATCAATTAAATGTTCATTTATTACCATGCATTTGTTATTATAATACTTTTTTTTTTTAATTTATAATTTATTATAGGGTTAAGTTGATAAATGACTTTGTTTTGAGATCTTATTTGGAAACTAACCTGTGTTAAAAAAAATTGCAAGAATGACCTTTTTTGGACAAAGATACCTTTGCTCACATCATGGAATTACGATTGACCCACCCCATATTCCCACATTCACTCTTATCTCTCCAACAACACGTTCACTCTGATCTCTCTAACAAACAAGTTTTCTCTCTCATTCTCTCTTTAAGAAACCCTCACCCATTCTCATCTCTGTCAATTTTTTTGCTCTCTTCTTTCTCTAAGAAACCCTCACCCACTCTCATCTCTGTCAAACAAGTTTTTTCTCTCATTCTCTCTTTAAGAAACTGTCACTCACTGACCCACTCTCATCTCTTCTCCAGCGACCCACTATCCCAACCTCTGGGCATTGGAAACCCGACCCACCCACCGTTTAATCTGCTCTCACTCTTGACTGTAAGCTCTTCTCCACCCAAGCACTATCCCTACCTCTCTCCATTACAAACCCAAAAGTGACAGAATAAGCAAGAAAAAAGAAGAAGATGGAAGAAGAAGACAGATGTTGAAGGAAGAAGAAGACAGAAGTTGAAAGAAGAAGAAACAATAATTTGAAGGAAGAAGAAGCAAGAAATAGAAGCATAATAAGAGTTGCGCCAACTCATCAAATTCGAACGCAATAAACACATTCTAGTAGGCTTTGTGGTGGATGTTCTAGTAGGACTCACATTACTTGTGGGGTGTTCTTATTCTAGTAGGTTTTGTGGTTGTAGGTTTTTTGTAGCGTAAACACTTGTATAATTGATTGGGGTTGTGTTGGTTTGTGAATTGGGATAGGGGTTTGATAGGGGTTTTGTGAACAGTTGACTAAATCTCAACATATGGGTTTTTGTTGGATAATTGATTGGGGTTGTGTTGGTTTGTGAATTGGGATTTTCTTTTTAATAAGTTGAAAACAATTCCAACTTTGAAGGTGGGATTTCCAACTTTGAGTGTGGATTCCCAACCTAGATTGAGAATCTCAATTGAAGTTGAACTTGATTCCCAACTCAAAGGTTAGGATTCCCAATCTCCAGGTTGGGAATCGCAACCTCCAAGTTGAGATATCTAGCTAAAGTGGAGGTTGATTCCAACTTGAAGGGTGGGATTTCCAACCTCCAAGTTGGGAGTCTCAATCTAGGTTGAAAATCTCAACTGGAGTAGAAGTTGATTATTAACCTGGAGGGTGAGATTCTCAACCTCCAAGTTGGGATTCCCAATCTAGGTTGAAAATCAATGGTAGAGTTAAAGTTAATTCCCAACCTGGAGACTGGGATGCCTAATTTGCAGGTTAGAAATCCCAACATCCAGGTTGGGATTCCCAACCTGGATGTTGGTTGAATCCCAGCTTGGGCGGTGGCCTTCCCAACTTCTAAGTTAGGATTCCCAATTTAGGTTGAAATCTCAATTAGAGTAAGAGTTGATTCCTAACCTTTATGGTGGGATTTCTAACCTCTAAGTTGAGATTCCCAGTCTAGCTTGAAAATCTATGGCAAAGTTGAAGTTAATTCCCAACCTGAAGGTTAGGATGCCCAATTTGTAGGTTGAAAATCCCAACATCCAGGTTGAGATTCCTAATAGGAGTGAGGTTGAATCCCAGTTGAGGCGGTACCCTTCCCAACTTCCAAGTTGGGACTCCCAACTTTAAGGTTGGGATTCCCAACTTTGAGGTTAGGATTCCCAACTTCTAAGTTGAAAATCCTAAACGGAGTGGAAGTTGAATCCCAACCTACAAGTTGGGTTTCCCAAACCCAACTAGAGTGGGAGTTGATTTGGGGTCTAAATGGTGGGGTTCCCAACCTTCACGTTGGGACTCCCAATCTAGGTGTTGGATTCCCAACTTAGATGTAAAATACCCACTAGAGTGAAAGTTGATTCCCAATCTGAAGGTTGGGATTCCCAACTTAGAGGTTGGGAATAGTTGGGATTCCAAACCTAAAGGTTGTGATTCCCAACCTAGATTAATCATCTCAATGGAGTTGAAGTTGATTCCCAACATGAATGTTGGGATTCCCAACCTGCAAGTTATAATTCCTAACCTGAATGTTTGGATTCTCAACCTCCAGGTTGGGATTCCTAACTTGAATGTTGGGATTCCTACCCTCCAGGTTGTAATTCCCAACCTATTCCCAACCTTTAGGTGTGGATTCCCAACTAGAGTGAATCCGACCTTCTATGTTGGGAATCCACACCTAAAGGTTAGATCCCAACCTTGCTCAACCTGGAGGTTGGGATTCTTAATATAAATAGAAAGTCCCAACTGAAGTTTCAATCCAATCTTAAGGTGAGGATTCTCAATTTATCTATATTAGGTTTTGTGTTTGGTGTTTATCTTTGTTAGTGTATCGGTTATGGATATGGCTTTTTTAATTGTTAGCTATTTATATGTAATGATTTGGTTAATTGTTGATTTGTTTAGTATTGTTTTTGAGGTGTCAAATGATAGATGTTCTATTTCGGTTGATGATTTTTATTATTTCTTTCGTGTAAACATAAAGTATAGATGGATAATGAATGTTATATTATGGTTGAAATGATAGATGTGTTATACACTGTTTATTATTTCCTTTATAATCGTTATTTTTTAATGTGTAGATGGATTCTCCCATTACTTACAAGATTATTGACTCTGAAAATTTTCATTCAAAAGTAACATACTTTTGTAAATTGGGAGCCATTAAAGTAATAACTGAAAAGTTAAGTAAGGTGCAGTTGACCTAATGCTTTGGTAAACTGTTTTGCATGAATGATTTGTAGTTTTCTGGGCAGTTAGTGCATAACCTACTTCTTAGACAACTCGAATGTGATAATTCGGAGGAGCTGTGATTTGCATGAAAAGAAGAAGGCAGACTTGGCGTGGTATTCATTGTCTGGTTTCCTATATGCATTTCAGGTTAGTGCATGTTTTTTGTTTTATTATGTTCATTCTTAACGGTTGCTTGCTTTGACAAAGAGGTTTCATTTTTTGTTGTGGACTCCTAGATATGGGCATGTGAAGCAATTCCGACCATTGGGAAAGAAATTGCACTTAAATCCAGTAATTCGCTGCCCCATATCCTAAGTTGGAGTGTTACTAGAATCCCAAAATCAAGACAACTAATTACATTGTTACATCGAAGTGATGTACCTAAATATATTAGTGATTTCAAAGACGCCTTACAAAACACAAAATGTCAACAATAGTCCTACATAGTTTATATTGAGATCCAAGTTACAATTCCTATTACAAACAAAAACCAAACCAATTACATACAAGAGAAAAGAAAGAAATAAAAACTCATGCACTTACACGTTATATTATGATAATGGAATTGATGGCTTACACTTTTATGTATCAGGGGAAAGATTTGGGTGCAACAACTTATGATACTGGAATTTGTGCCTTACAGTTTTGTTTATTGTGTCCCACGCCCCCACATCTACTACACTTTGTTTGCTGCTTATCTTCGCCTTTCGAAGGTTTTCTTTTTTTAGTAGGTCGTCCATGAGGCTTACATGCTTGAGGTGGTAGGATAGCAGGAAGTTCAACATCTTCAGGCAAAATCCAGTCATCTTCAGGTCCAATCGGATGAATGGAAGCTGCATATGATGCTGCTAATGTTTCCCTTGTATAGTAAGGAGAACAGTAGTCGTAACAAGATATATGATGACTACTACACACTGCTAATGCATGCACACATGGTCGTTGGTCAAACTGAAATTTTCTACAATCACAAGTCCTATTCTGTAAGTTCACAATCGGGTTCAAATATCCATCAATGACAAGGTACTCAACAACATCAACAGGATGCACATGATAAGAACATGCTTTCTCCATCCTTTGTTGTAGCTTAATTTCAACGAAATCAATGACAAGATTGTATAGTAAGGAGAACATGTTTAAATGCCAATGACAAGTTGGGTTTCATTGATTTCGTTGATTTCGTTGACATGTTCAGCTTAGTTTATTAACTTCATGCCAATGACATTTATTAACTTCATGTCACGTATATGATCAGCTTAGTTTCTCCCTCATATAGTCACGCCTTTCCCAAAACTATCTTTGAAGTAAGCCATGTATATGATATATTAACTTCATGATCGGTAGCTCTCGTGCCTCCTTCAAAATGGCATTTAAACACTCTGTAAAGTTTGTTGTCATAATGGAATATCTTTTACCATCAAAGTGACATCTAGCCCATTTGTTAGGTTCCGCAATAAATAAATACTCAACCGCCCTAACATTAACTCCTACGATTTTGGACATGACATAATTGAACATTGAAACCCGATATGCATTAGCAGCCTTGTAAAATAAATCCTATACATCACCACTTTTACGATTGACCTTCATGTTTTGACCGAGCTGATACATACATATTCCATAAAATGCCTTAGGAAACGAATGTGTAATAGCCATTGCTATACTTGTGTTTCGGTCTGAAATGAACATTAAATCATCAACTTCTTCAATACAACCACGCAACTTTGTTATAAACCAAATCCATGCATTACCATTTTCTGAATCACCAATGCCAAAAGCTAATGGGTACACTTGGTTATTTCCATCCATACAAGTGGCAATAAATAGGGTATCTTTATACTTGCATTTCAAAAAAGTTCCATCAACAGCTACAACAGGCAGAATGGAAGATCTAAATCCAGTAATACAACCCTCTAATGCCATGAAAAAGTACTTGAATCGATTACAAGCATCACATTCAATTTAGTTATTGTCCCTGGGTTTTTCATTTCCAACATCGCACAACACAACGGAAGCACACTATAGGACTGTTCAGGTGATCCCTTAGCTAATGCCATAACAACCTCTCTAGCCCTCCATGCTTTATTATAACTACAAGTCATCCCATAACCTTTTTCATGTCCTGAACTATGTCGTTTGGTCTGTAACACTGAGAAGCACCCTCATACTTCTATTTGATACATCATTTTACTTATTTCTTGTTGATGGTCAAAAAGAAGAGAATCAAGAGAACATGTGTGATGTGGAAGGTATTTTCGCACGCGAAAAGCTTCTGACCCTAAAAGTTTTGTTGCACGCAGCCACCACATACAACCTTTCTGCACACAAGCCAAACCAATAAGTATGTGGTGGACTTCTTCACTCTTATATTGAAATGTCTACCAACAGCTAACATTCTTATCTTCAGTTGTAGCTCTTCCTTATTAAAGAATAAATCACCAACCCGAACATCTTGAACATTGTTGAACACACTGTCAATACAACCGAAATCTTTCATCCGAGGAATCGAAGATGTTGTTGGAAGATCACAATTTGATGCAATTGTTTCTCATTTCACCTTCTTGTCATTCGTACTTTCAACCTTATCAATTGGTGATGCTTTCGTAGATGCCATTGGAGATGTAGAGATATGTGCAGGTTCAGAACCAAAATCATCGAATAAGTCTTCAACGAAGTTATCAAACCCGATCACATCCTCATAGGTCATTGTGGGTTCTACACAAACCGGAATTTCACTACCCACAGGTTTTTCTACACCATTTTTTTCTCCATTATTTTTGACACATTCTTCCTTACCAACTAATAAGACTATTGTCGAGTCATATTTACGTTCCACTATAATACATAATGCATTTCTCGTCCTTACATCACTAACTTCAACGAAAAAGAATTCAGCATCACTATCATTCACCACTTCAATTGATGGGCCCTCATCACACATTTTATATTTGAACTTCATCGTCATTGCAAATTTAAAAGGGTTTGATATCAAGTGCACGACATACACTATCGTGCAATTCTTGGTACGACGAATTCTTCAACAATAACATTCCTTTGGTCTTTCCACCTTCGTATGTCATGTTTCCTCCCTTATCCATCCATTCAACATCATATCGAATTGCAATTCAAATTTTATCCATGTCATTCAATCTATCAAATTAAGTCAATAGTATGGTCAGTATATATACAAACATTGCTTTCTGCCGGTTTGTGTTAAACAAGCACTACTGGTCTCAGAATCTCTCAAACAAGGCAGCATATAATTTTTTTTTTTCATTAGCAATTGCAATTATTTCAAGAAACAAGTACTTGTACACTTTTCATGACAATTTTATTATTTCATATCAAATGGTATACAACTCACTAAATCGATCAACAAAACCAAAGCTAGCAAACATTGAATAAACACCATAAATGTGTAGGAAATAAATGAAATTGTAGAAAGAAAACAGAAAAATAGAATTTATCAAATTAAACTATGTGTGACTATGTGAGGGAGCGAAAGAACACTATATTTCAACTTTATAATTATTTTCATAATTCTGACCTTCATATGAGCTGATGTACAAATATGAGCAATTTCATTATATTGTTATTACCCTAATTATGAACTTTACACTAGTTGAAAGCTCCAAATAAAAGAGTCAAAAGATTGAAAACTGGATGAATTAAATTTAATGTTAAGCAGTACTTAATCCATTGTTTCAATGGCTCAACTTGTACCATTTCTATGGGTAACATAAAGAATATTTCTCATTGCAGCTTGATCTTAACAAGGACTCTGCTCTCTTGGAGCATATTGACCAATGGGAGAGATAGAAAACTGGCAAGGAATAGCTAATTCTGGGAAGTTATTATTTAATAGAATGAGAGAGTATTTCGACTGGTAAACTTGAATGTATCATACTAGTGGAAACAAATAATAGAACATTCAGTGGTCAGAATCAAGAAGTTTATGTTGCATTTTCACCAAAAATTAAGAAAATAAAAAATAAAATTAAAGTTAAAAGTTGTTAGGCCAAACAGGACCCAATTTAGTTTAACATCTAACAACAAACAGAATAGGTCAACTTTGTTGCTCTTGGAGTAATCAACTCAACCTAATGCCAAAAAGCCTCAATCAACTATAACGGCAAGAATGTGTATCACCTTCTGCCATATTGTTCATGAAAGCCCCAGTCAACCATAAATCATCCATATATCAACTTCAGTAAATCTATTAATATGTATATATTGATCACCTTGGATTAAAGACATATTTTTGGCGAATATGTCACATTAAATATAATATGTTTAAACTTTAATCTAACATTGAAAAGTAGAATTTCTTTAACATAAATGTCTAGTTGAATTCGATTTTTCCATAACATGAAGCATGTACTTCTTCAGCACCACCTTGTTCATTCTATCACTACAACACTTAACCCTTAACCCAAATGATATTCTAATAAAATAAAAGATAATCTCAAATAAAACTTTTGGCAATCTAACAAGGCAATGACTCAACACTGCTCAAAACTACATTCAACCACTTCATGCAATCTTCAAGCTCACAAGAACCCGAAACACAGTAACATTCCAGCAAACCTCTAAATTTTACATTTCAGACTATATATAGTTGAAAACCAAAATAGCCTAGTTCAACTACTTGGCATAACTTAACTAACCTCTCCTTTCAGCCACCGTATATTCATAATATCCTCCACTTCCTTCTCCTTAACACTATAATAACCAAACTTTTATAAAATCAGTTAAAACATTCAATTAGTAGAACAATAAATTTTCAAAAAAAAAATCATAACTCAAACTTCATATAAGCAGCTAAACACAAGCTAAAATGTTCAAAGATCAGCAAAAAATTAGAACTGAGGTTGTCTCCAACATGCATTACTTCAACTAACACAAAACAAGAAAACAAAAACCAAAACTTTCAAACAAAAATACATCAAACAAACCATATCAATCAGCATAACAATGAGTCTTAACACAAAATGTGATATCTCAAACTTGATATAAGTAGCTAAAATGTTCATAAATCATCACAAAATCAAAACTTGAACTATCTATAACATGCACTACATCAACAAACACCAGCCCAGAAAATAAAAACTCATCTAAAACTCAATAAAACAAGCCAGAAAAGCAACACAAAAGCGGATAGATTACCAGGCCGCAGTCATGGAGGAGCAAAATGAGATCGAGTAGAGAGAAGCTAAGAGAGTGAAATCGGGAATTGATTCAAGAGAGAGAAAAATGATTTTGGGGCATTAAAAGAGCTAACTCCTTTTGTCATTAAAGGCTGACTTCTTTTGTCATTAAGGGCATTTTTGCCCACCAAAAGTTATTTTTGCATGAATTTAAAAAAAGGGTTAGTTTTGAAGTTGGACCTCTCCAAAGGGTCATTTCAAGCATTTTCTCTTTATTATAATACTTTTGTTTAGTTAAAAAGCAAAGTAATAAATGATTGTCTGTGTCTGACGATTTTCCATCAGTAGTTGAGAAGACATGTATTAATTTAAGACAAAGAAATAACACACATTCCAAGCGGAAATGGAGGCTAGCCGTCTTTGATTCTCTATTGTTTCACATTATATTTTTCTTCTTTCATGTCTTTATGCCCACTCCATTTTCGTACACTAGCATTGGCTACACATGTTTAAATTTAAAATAAAAATTATTTTTATCCCTAAATTTTGAAAAATGATAAAATATATTTTAAAAAAATAACGAAAGTAATTCTAGCATTTTGAAAAAATGTTGAATTTGTTTCTCACGTCAGTCAATTGACTGTCAAATCTAACGAAGAGTAAGAAAAGATTCTTTTATTCCTCACTTTAGTTACAACATATACAATAACTGTTTTACCCTTAATAAAATTAAAAATTATAATTAGTTAAAAATTAATAAAATAAAAATTAAAACTAAACCTCAAAATAAAATGATTCATAACCAGGTGAATAAGTTCATCACCAGAATCAGTGATGAACTAGTTCATCACATGGTTCATCATCGATTCTGATGAAGAACTAGCACTAGATTCTAGTGATGAACATCACTAGAATCTAGTGTTTGTTTTTTTAATTTATTATTATTTTTATTAATTGTTTATTTTTTAATTTTATTATTTTTAAAATTTTTTAATTGTTTATTTTCTAATTTTTATTTCTTTTTTAATTTTTTTTTCGAATTATCTTATTTGTATATGTGTCAAGATCCTAAATTACGATTGAAGATGACAAAATTACCTCTGTCCATCATGTTAACAGTTAGGTTTAACTATCAGTTAACTGACGAGAGAGAATAATTTGACACATTTTTGAAATGTTAGGGTTAATTTCATCTTTTTTCGAAACATAGTTAAAATTTTGATAATTTCCCAAAACTTAGGGACCAAAATGATTTTTACCCTTAAATTTATATTCATTTTTTTTCAAATAAGTTTCAAGATTAAAATAATTAAATATTGTTATTTATAATTTTTTTTGAATGAATATTTAGATTTAAATACTGAATTAACAATATTTTTTTTTACTTAAATTATTATAATATATATGAAATCATAGATAATAATTCTGAGTTTAACGATAACTATAATACATTTATGGTGTGTTTACTTGATGAATTAAGAACTGGGAATGAGGAATAAGAATGATTGTTAGTATTTACTTGTTTAAAATCGATTCGTAATGGGAATTAAATTATGGGTTCCATATGAATTTGAGGTTGTGGAATGAGAATCTCATTCCCTCCACTCCACTTGGAAATCTTATTCTTATTCCTTTTTACAAATTAAAAAATCTTTTATATTCCTTAATAAAAAATGCTCATGGAGTATATAATCTTAATCAAGGGTATTTTTGTAACTTGTAAATAATCAATTTTAATTCCAAAGTAAAGTAAATATCTCAATAAGAATATTGTTGATTTTGAATCTGATTCCTGCAATTGAAGTAAGCAACTTATTCTAATTCAGATATATCATTTTGATTCCATATCATTCCAATTTCAAGACATTTCAATTACGTGTAAGTAAACACACCTTTAGTTTTATTAGGAGACAAAAATGAAGATTCAATACATTTGCATTCAATAGATTAATAAAATTTCAAGTGATCATAAAATTAGGTCAAACATTTCATACTTAGGAGAGAGCAATTGTTAAGTCATTAATTATCATTATTTTATGCCTATTTTACCTACTATTTATGTTATATTTTTTAGTAAAATTAATACTTTTAATTTGTTTTGTGTTTTTGTGTTTAATCTTAGGTTTTGAGAAGAAAATAATGGAATTAGTGGTTTTTCAGAATTAATTTTGGCATAAGAGAATTAGAGATCCAGTCCAAAGAAAGCTCAAAAGATGAAAATCATAATAGGGTTTAAATTGTAAACATGCAGAATTATTTGGGCTTAAGTGAAAAATGGAAGAAGTTGAGGGCGAAATCCAATTTGCCAGGTCAGCTTGCGTGAAATCGTAGCCAAGTCCGCTTTTTGAAGAGTTGTTGCCGTTTCGGATCAATTTTGACACGCTCTCGTACCCAGGGATCACCTTGCTGACCTGCGTGTTTTGGAAAGATGGATTTGTCGTCCTTCGGGTTGTGGCACGAATCCGGGTCGGGTTAAAGGATCAGTGCATGCTATTTCCCCCCTTTAAATCGTCATTTCGAGTACTCATGGAAGATCCGCATGTTTTTGCTTGCTTTTTCACCAAGAAACCTATTTTGACCGACCTTAACACTCTATAAATAGGTGTTTTTAGTATTCATTTAATATACAACATCAAAGAAAGGAGAGAGAAGCAGAGGGACAATGTTAAGGGTCTGGTTTTATCTTTTCTTCTTAGTTTTATTTTTATTTTTATTTTTATATAGTTATTTTATTAGTTAGGGTTAACTTGAAGCCCTAGACATAAACTCAATTTGTTTATCTTTTCAATAAAATTTTATGTTTTGCATAAATTCTAAAGTGCAAGCCTTCCATTGGTCATGGATGTGTGACTGTATTCACATCCTGGTGCGGTCACGTACTTACTCCAATGTTAATGCATGGTTATACCATCGTTTCAGTGTGGCCGCACACCTATATCAATGCAAGCCTTACATTAATCATGGGTATGCAGTCATGCTCTAACAAAGGTACAGCCACACACCAACACTAGAGTAAGTACACGGCTACACTCACATCTTGGTACAGTCGAATACTTACTCCAGTGTTGGTGCGTAGCCGCACCACCGTTTTAGTGTGGCCGTGAACCCATACTAGTGTAATCCAATTTAATTTTTAATTTTAAAATATAGTAAAATATATTAACTTAAACTGGATTATTTTTAAACGATTAATTAAATGGATTAAAATATTATTTAATTATATTTTTGAAGAAAAGAAGTTTATTAAATTGATATCTTAAAAATATAAACACCTAATTTTAATATAATTTCAAGGATTTTTTTTTTATTAGGATTTAATTTTGCATTTACATCTTTACCCTTATGATGTTTAATAAATACGTAAAACTATCAGTTCATGGAACACTACAAAAAGGATTGAGTTCTTCCTCTTGAATCAGATCTCACTTCTCCAACCATGTTTTGCGGCTATGACACTATATTCATGTGAAAAATATAGTGGGCTTATTCCTTTATTTAGTTTTTAAGCAAGCTTCAACTTAATTTGAAATTAAAACATGAAACTTGGGTAGACCTTAATGGGTTCCATGAAATTTTATATATTTCATTTCAATTTATAATTTACTAACTTATAGTGTAACAGATGGCGCGTGACATGTAGGCAAATGTAGTTATTGATCCCCTTTTTCCTAACGATTTTCTTAATAAATGCCATTATGGGGCAAATGCCGCTACAGGGCATGACATGTAGGTAAATGTCATTATTGGGTGTGGCACGTAGACAAACGTCGTTATATATACAATTTAATATTCTTTTAACAGCTAATATCCCAATATAAGATTTTTTAACTAAGTATACATTAATGAGATTTTAGAGCTTTTGCAAATTAGTATTTGATAATTTATTTTTTCATCACGTATAAATAAATTTATCACTTATTTAAAAAATAAATAAATATTTACTGTAATTTAAAATTTTGATATAATTTTGAATTAACATGCAACTTTATTTAAATTTAAAGACTCTAAAATCAATTAACACTTTAATATAATTTTATATCCAATTTTCTTATCATCTAAACAAATTATAATTCTTCCATTAATATATCAATAATTTACAATCAAAATATCATATAAAAAGACTTTGAGTTTCTAAAAAATTTTGAAATCCATATAAATCAAAATTAAAGGTTTTTTAATCTACAATTTTAACTTTTAATAAAATAAAAAACTTAATTTGATAACATTACATTCTGTTTGGAGTTCTTGAGTATCATTATTTCATAACTTCCACATACTTTTCACTTATAAGAATATATAAAATATTGCTACAAAAGTTTTACTTGCCAACTAGAATTTTACCAACACCATTACTTATATCAATTTTAACGACAATATGAATTTCAACCCATAAAAAATTAATATAAAAGAAAATAATACTCTCCCTTTTTAATGTTAATAAATTCAACCACAAGATTTTAACTTTTCAGTTAAAATAATGATTATCACCCCTTAACACCAAAATCCCATTCTCATAGTCCTTCGAACAGCCATGAATAAACACAGGGACCACATTAAACGTTCTTAAAGCAAATAAAAATAGCCACTGCTTCTGCAATTGCAAGAGATAAAGAGGCCTTAAAATTTTTAAAACCTGAAAGCATTATGTTCACCTTAAAATTTCGAATAACCACACCAAGACCAACCAATTGTCTTTCCACACAAATTGCAGCATCAATATTTAATTTAAAACACCCCTAGCTAGGTGGCTTCCATTGGATAAGAGCTAACCTTCATGGCTAGATTAGAACCTGAAAATCCACGAGTAATGAATAGGATTAGCTACAACATCTTTAACTGGAAGAAGAGGGAAACAATGAACAAACCCTATTCCTAGCCGGAAGAATGCAATCACATACAACCATTGACTGCAACTAATGCAAAGAGCTTCATGATCACGTCTACTTGATCTTCATCTTTGCCCTCAGCTGCAATAGCAACATTAACAATATTAAAGATTGTCAAAACAGGTATATCCGATAGCATGGGGACATCTAGAAGAAATTAAAGATTAACAAAATGGCACTTAATTGCTGTGTCCACATTTTTTTTCCTGCAGCTGGCAGCACAGGGATGGAACCTAGCGTAGCACTTGAAGACAAATAATGAAAAATGTGATAACCGCTTCTAAAGGAAACTTTTATTCTTTTAAGTTCGATCCATACAACTTGAAACCATAATAAAATGTTATAATTAGTATTCGAAACTAAGCAAAATGGCTTCCTGATGATAAAAAGTCTGCTCATTACCTAATCATCACAAAAACATTTCCCAAATGCAAAAACTAGGCCTAAAGATCCAATTGCATTTGTATATTACCACCAAATTAATCCATTTTCTCTAATAATCCTCATTCATTTTCACAATGTTTTACAACACCAGTGTTGGTAACAACAAAATTAAATCAAGGGGTTAAAAATAACTTATAGTTTAAACCCAAAACCAAAAACATCATACCATTTCGAGTTCATCAACTCATATTCAACCAAATAAAAGAAAAAAAATCAACACCGGTAACAAAAACTCATATCGAGCAAATCTTTGCTCTTTCAAATTGGCCTTTAATAACAAACAAACAAGCAAATCAATAAACACTTGCATTGGGTTGGTAACTCGAAACTTACTTGTGGCAGATCATCTTGTCCTGATTATACTTACTGGCCAATGCCATTAAAGATGGTTCAATAATCCCACCTCGTAGTCTCAAAACAAGATGCAGTGTTGATTCTACACTTCTTCTTTTTCAAAAATAAAAATAAAAAAGACTTCAAATTCTTGATGACAAGCACAATTGCACAAACGTAACATCCCTTATATAAACAAAAATCGAACCTTTCTGGATATTGTAGTCAGCCAGAGTGCGATGACGATCTTGGAGCTGCTTCCCAGAAAATATCAGCCCCTGCTGGTATGGAGGAATCCCTTCACAAGAATTCACATCCACAAATGCAAAACAACTTTTAATTCAATTTCCTTTTTTGACATCAATGGAACACAAAAAAATCGATTGCAGTTTAGGCACCAAGGGCAAATTTTTTTCTCTTTTCCGATTTAATTATATTTTGTAAGCTTCAGACTTCACAAAAAAATCATGAAATTCTAAAATATTCATCTTCAATCAAATATATAGAAATCAAAACAACAAAAACAATAAAAATCAGTATGGAACCTAATTTAATTTGTATCTATCAACTGTTTTCTAGACAAGCACAGAAACCTTTTCAAAGCATACCCTACACAACTGAAATAATAACCAACAAAAGCATTCTCATTAGCCATTACACAAAGTCAAAGAGCCGATTGAAACATAACAGATAACACAGAGTAGCCTAATAAGCTACCATAACCAGTGAAAAAATGACATAGCAAGGGTACAGGCATACAAATAAAAGACAACAAAAAGCATAATACGTGTATGTACCCATGTGTACTAAATGCATGCCTGAGAATGAATACCCAGGTGAGAAAGATACCCATACTTTTTTCTTTAGCCAGACACGAAGACACTACCATGACAATTAATATTCTCTTTCCATCAGCATCACTGAAAATCAACAAAGCACAAAAAAACATTAAACTCAAATTGTCTTTTAGTTTACAGAATTTATTAAAAATAAAACATTAACACCATCATAGCACCACCAGATATCTACCATATTCCCCAGAAACCACCACTCACTGCCTGTCTAAAACCAGCAATCACTACCACCTTTCTTCAAATAAACTCCTCCACCAGTGTCACAACCTTGTTTGCAAAGATCACTAAAACTACAGGGCAACAATTCAAACGAAAATCACATAAAACTGTGACTCATCTATATCTCCAGTTACAACTAAGAAGCACGCTAAAAGAAACCATGACACAGATCCAGCATTGAAATAGAAAGTCCCATATAACAATTTTAACTCACACAAAAGCTGTACAACCACCACGAAATATAAATCCAACCTCTACGCCTAGAAACGAAACGTGACACCTACACTTCAATTTCATGTGTTGCATCAAAGTTCAAAAAGCTGTACATAAGAACAATCCGCAATTTCATATTAAGAAGCTTGAATACCAAACACTATATCATCTCAGGAAGTCAGATAACGTAATCTACTAAGTTAAATTGTTGGAGGATCCAATACTAAAGCAAATCTAATTTTTAAGGTTTATTCACAGAAGCAGCTTTTGAACTGGATTTGCTTCTCTTTTGTGACAATAATCAAGTTATTGCAAAGATATTATTATAAAAAATGAACAAGAAAATTACAGTCAATTTGAACTAAAGAACAAACAAGAGCTGGATCATTTCATGCATTCATCAACATTAACAATTCAAAACATCGATAAACAGAATATGCGTTTGAACTGGAAACAACGAACGAATAGACGAGTTAAAACGGTGTCGTTTCGGTGAAAACAAAGACGGAGAAGAATGAACTGAGAAATCGAACACATCATCGACTGCTTTTACTGCAACTAGAAAATGCGGCTAATATAGAGAAGGAGAGTTGAGACTGGGTTATGAAATTGAACAGCGTGAGATCGAGACAAGTGGCTTACCTCCGTGGATCCGACGACTGAGAACCGTCCAGAAACGTCTTCGGAGAAAAATAATAGTCTCCTGAGAAACAGAAGACTTTGAAGAAGAAGAAGAAACTGTTACCAATCTTAGAGCGCGGAGGTCTTGTACTTGGCTCGCTTTGTCATCTGATCGCTCGACATCGCTGTCGTCGTCGCCGTTGACGCAGATCAAATCACAACACTTGTCTCCCTAGTCGATTGTGGCCTCCTTGTCGTTCAGATCATGTTAGATTTAGGGTTTTTTGCATTTTCTGGTGAGAGAAGAGAAGATAATTGAATGGGTTTTTGTTTTTTCTTTTCAATTCACTTGTCTCTCTCTTCATTACTTTTGTAGCTGGTCACCAGCTTTTCATCTTTATAGACAAGCAACCAGGAAATGTGTCATAAACACAGCATGTGCTTTAGAATAAAAATGTACTACTTGTTTAAACTTTAAACACACCTTACCTTGTCATTTCAATAGCACAATTCATGTTACATTACAACTATACAAATAAAAGTGAATCAACTATTCAACCCCAAACTATATATTATTATATACGTACCCTTTACAGCATCACAGAGAAAACTTGAAAGTAAGAGAAATTTCAGGATTGATCCTTGAAGGAACTGCAATACATCCTGTAAAAGGAGATGATACAAGTCAATGACAAGAAAAATATAGATTTATATGATATTAATCAAGATAATAACAACCTGAATCTATAAACACAAGCAATTTCTGACAACAGTACAATGAAATTGAGCTTTTACGTTGCATTAGTATAAATACAATTTAGGAGAATGGATTTAGATAACTAACTAGATCTTCGACAATTCTTCAGCAAAATGATGTCAATACAGTAGGAGTACTAAAAGAACAAAATGAAAAAATAAAATAAAATAATCTACTGAAAAGATGATCAAATCTGAATCACCTGAAATTCAAGGCCCTTGCACTCAACTATTGTAAGAACAAGTGCTTGCTTGCCAACATGGTTGGAAATTTCCTTGCGCACACAATCATCCCGCACCAATATCACCTGCTGCGCTCCAAATCCAACAATATTACGACCAAAATTTCCACTATTTCCAAAAATTTTGACGATAGAATCTTCCTTATTCTCGGATTCAAGCAAAATTGGAGGTTCCCCATAAATAAGACTTGTCTCGGGTTTTAACACATCAATAGAATGGGGAAAGAAACGGAATAAAAGCTCAATGATGCTTTGAGCTAACTTTAGTACACCTACATGGGTACGGAAGTTCTGGCTCAGGCTGAGAACATCTGAGAGTTGTCCTTTCTGCTCCCTTCCAACATGTCTACTGCCACGAGACTCCAAAATAAATTTCTTGTAGAACAATGCTCGTATATCTTGAAAACGAAAATTGATTCCCCTAGCAATTGTTTGAGCTGTATCTCTCGAAAAGAGGAAACCCTCTTCAATATTTTTGCAGATATATTTGAATAAAGCAATTTGACTCAAGGTAAGATCCTGCACCTCATCAACATAAACATAATTCATTTCATCAACCTGACATTTTTCATTTTTAAGTCGATGATGAATATCAGTTACTAGATCTGCCAAATCAAAGTCACCATTTTCCGCCTTCATCCTCTCATAGTTAAGAAAGATATCATAAATCTTCTCTCTCTTGCGCATGGTTAAAGTGGAAACCCTACCCTCAGATAATTGAACATAATTCTCATGACTAAGTTTACTATCAACAACCTCCATTGCACACAAACCACCTTTTATATGGGATATAATCTCTATGTAGACTCTAGAGGAATCAAGTTTATTTGTTAATTCTGCATTGAAATGCGGCCAGTATACTGAAGCAAACCGGTCATAAGTAACTTCTTTTGTCTTTATAAAGGTCTGCAAGGCAACTGACCTTGAACTTTGAATTTGACCATCAGACAGCTTCCTTATGTCAGGAAATCTCTCAAAGTAGGAGGTACCCACTGTCCCATCAAGCATCATCAACAACTTATGAAATGTTATGACAAGGGGAAAAGACTTAAGTGGAATATCAACAAAAGAATTTGGGATATTCTTGAATTCTGCTGCATCATCAATATCATCAACATCAATTAAGCTGCTTTCTGCTGGAAACTTGCCACCAAAGGCAGATCTGCACACAAAACAAACCCTATCAATTAAGGAAAAACTAACTTCCATTTAAGAAAATTTAAAGAAGCATATTACAACACCAAAAAAGGATAATGAATACTCAGTGGAAGCATAAGAGAAACTATAAATATGAAGATAAGGAAGTAGCTAAAACCCATATGGCTCCTACCGTATGGTCATTGCCTACGTATGACATGTATATAGATGTTTTGACAGCAATTAATCTGAAACATTTTTTGCCACATTATTTAATATTTAGGCAACTTCATTTTCACACATCTCTTCTAGACTGAAGCATCTTCTCAGTTGCATCAATGCACCTTCTCCAAATTTTAAATAGGAAATAATAGATAAACTAAATCCATTCTTAAAATCACAAGAATTATCTATATTCAAATTTAAGCTAAAAATAAGGTGAATAAAAACAATGCAGCAATTTGGTTAAAAATAATCCTTAATCAATCAGAAGAAAGCATTGTGAAATAAAATTTCTGTTTCAAAAGTTGCCTAATGTTTAATTTTAAAAGTAAGTCATCAAAAAATCAACACATCGACAATTGCATGTTCAAAAAACATTTCCATAATTAAGAAAAAATGGTGGAAAACAAATTGTACAAACTTACACAAACTCAAAAGTGAGTTACCATACCATTAATTGCTCTACAAGGACCAGCAAAACTGGAAAGCAGATTGCAACAATCATTTGTTTGAACATTCACGCACCTTTTCAAGTGAGATATATCTTGCTTCACAACAAAACATAGTTTAGGACTGACAGTCACAAATAGTTGGCGCACGATTGCTCTCTTAGTCTTATCAGAAACCTCCTCAACCTCATTATTCTGGCTAGTATATGGATCTGTTCTATACTCAACTCCATAGGTTTCTCCCATTGCCATATGGTGCAATTTCTCTTTTTGAAATAATTTCATGGTCAAAATGGTAGTTTTTCCAGTACCTGACCGACCATGAATGAAGGTACTTCGAGGACAAAGTATCATCTCCAATTGTTCATCTGTGACTTCAAATGGGAGATCTAATTCTCTACCATCACGATCTGAAAGCAAATGGCTCACTATACCTGATGATAAGGAGTAGAATTTCATTAGCAACAGACTTTCGCTCACCTTTGAGTTCTTAACATAACTTCTACCATCAAAATCAGCTCCACTTAAGTCACTCCCACTTTCTTTAGCAAGATCCTTGAGACGGACAATTTCTGAAGAGGCTGCCCAAGTCTTTGGAACTTCCAAATTCCTATGTACAAACAGACAAAACATAATAAGCAAAAAATTTTGTAATTCCATATTAGGGACAATCATATACTACAAATCCAAGTACATCACCATTCAATCATGTACAAACATATCAACATGACTCATCATTAAGAAGGAGAAAGAAGAGCAGACATAGAAGAGCAAACATACCCATCAAGAGATTTCTCCTTGCAACGATTGACATAATCATCAGTATACTTGACAAATATATCATCGAGACGTTTTACCAATTTAGAGACATCCTCCAAAGGCAATATATCCCAGACCTTTAGAACTTGTTTGTACTGCTGCTCCTTTATAATGTCAACTATGCAAATAACATATAAACCTTCAACCTTAAATTGCTTCACAATGTGAGAAGAGCTCTCACAAACTGAGTCTACATTCTTCCTCTTAGGGCGCCACCCACTAGCGAGTTTCAATAGGAGGTTGATAATAGGTTTCTTTGTCTGGGCTGACTTTAGTCTTTTAAAAGACCGTAAAAAGTTATCACTAAAAATGACCTGAAAAAATAAAGAAAGCAGTTATTATTAACATATATCAGCACTAGCCACTATAGGCAGAGAAAGTACAAGTAGTACATATTTACCTTCCACCTTTGACTTCTGAAAAGTATACTTCCTGGATTAAGCAATTCTTCCAATTCAGCATCTTTTGGACTAGACTATAATAAGGCTGAAAATCATAATAAGCCACATTGTCTTGAAGCAATAAAGCTTCAAAAGACTCAAGTAAGCTAATAAGGAGTATAATGTTTCGAAAATTAGTTTCAAAATGTACTCTTTTGGTACATGAGTACAAAAGATAAAAAGACAATTTTTGAGAGTTGTTGCAAGTGAATTAAATCTTTCTCTCACAAAACCAAGAAATGATTTGCTTGCTTTAGTTTCATTTCTGCATTCTTTCTCAATGATTTCATCATCATCACTATTCTCTTTCTTCAATTCATTTTCCAAAAAGATATGAAACTGAGAAGCACACTCTTCAAGAAAATCTATCATACGCCGAAAGCAATGCCTCCATCCAGTCAGCCGTACAAAGCACTCTGCAAGCTTTTCAATTCGATAGTCCATATATATCTCTTCGGTTCCTTCATCAACTTTTAGTCGCTCATTATTCCCAAATAAAAGAATATCTCCCAGTGGACATAATGAATTGCCTCCTTCAGATGATTCTTTCACCAGCTTAAGTACACGAGAAGCCAATTATGTAATTGCAACATTTTGTTGGCGCACAGACAAGGGTTCTGCATTTCATTTTCAAAAGGCTAAAGAGAAGCATACTAACAGTTTTAGTTTTCCTGTCCCTGGGGGTCCCCATATAAGTTCAACACTGCACTTGTGATGACAATGCATTCTAGCAAGACAAGCCAAAACAGCCTCTACTTGTGAATCATTCAGGGTAGATGATAAACTAGGGCCAAATTCCTCATACCAGATTGCCTTACTCTGCACGCAGTCACATTGTTCCTCAACCTGTCATTCAGCATTAAAGTTCAAAAACCCTTGATAGCTATTCAACAATAAACCTAGAACTCATTTAATGTCATTCCATTTTTACAAAACATCACATGCAACGCATCATATATTCCCTCCTGTAAACAAAAGAGATTGACATATCTACAAACATAATTATAATACCATAGTATTAAATCTACAAATATCATTTTAAATGCTTACCACAAAACTGGAGCATAAAATCTCATTGATAATCTTTGAATTTCCAGACATGTGCAGTGAATTCCATATTCTTCTCTCAGGAACTATATTTGTCATGAAAATTACAAATAGTGATTTCCTCTTTGTAATAAAATCATCAAGCTGGATATCTTTTGATATCTTGACTTTAAAATGATCAAATGTTGAGCCAATATCATCCTCATCTTTTTTATTTTTGTGACTGAAAGAAAAGTCCACATATTTCCTACCCTCTGCAAATCAGAAGCAGATTCAGGCTTTGTGTCTGCTAGAATAAAAACATCCCCTGGCAATGTTTTGTAAGGCTCTTTCCCACGATTACTATATCTCTTCTTCCATTGATCAACCTTAACATCAAATAACCCTGTCCCATATGGCTTGGACTCCTCAAAATCAACCACTTCTGCAATAGGTGCTTGAGAAATGGTCTCCACGGCTGAGCAAAGTTGAGCTCGAGTTTCTTCCAATAAAGGGTAAACAAAGCTACGTAAGTACTCTCCAGCAGATTGAAATGCTTCTGGAAGCCTTTCCACCTAAAGGGAACCAAAACAATATAAAATATGGTCCATGTTTTCATGCATGAACTTGAATATAGTACAAATGTAATTAACAGAAACATATCGTGCAGAGAAATGGCATAAACTACTTAGCTTAACCCTATGTATCAGCCAACAAATGAAAAGGTTTTATGACTTGCATTGTGACAACCACTAACACACATGTTACATGTATATGTAACCTCATAAGAGATGCAATGCGCTTTGCATCCAACAATTTAAGCACCATTCATTCTACTATCTTTGGTAATAATTCTATTAACTATCTGTAAGCCTTTTGACTTTAAAGTGACAAGCTAAAAATGAATAGGTTTGATAAATTTTTTTCTTCATATCTGATTGCAAGGTTTTTTCTATCATTCTTGATTTTATAATAAACAATAAACAAGCAAAGACTTACCTCTATTACTTGGATGTCAAAAATAGTAATTTACGATAACAAGTAATCTTCTCTTTCTCTCCCAGAAAAACATGGAATAATAATGTTATCCATACTGATTACAATATCAAACGAACTGCTAATACAAAGTATCATAAAACTTAAACCAAATAACTAACAGTTATATGTAGATCATATAGCTCCTAACACCTATTCAAAAATTACTAATAGAAGTTCTTTTTTCTTTTAAAATAACCATTACACCTAAGAATTTAAGTCCAAATACTAGTATAAACCTTTAAGTACTAACACACTCCTTGTACACCTGACATTCTTTAACTAATATTTTTATCCGATAGACAGACCAAACACAACTACAAGTATCAATAACAAATGCAGCTATAAATGCATTTACTGAAAATGTACTGATAACAAGAGCCAATTAACCATAACAAAAAGACAAGTTTCCTCACAATGTACTGAAAATGGATGATGAAAGCAAACCTTATCCTTGACAAAGATTTTCATCAGAAATGTGCTCAAGAGACCAAGAGAAGACAATATCGGTGAAGCCATGGTCATGGGGGACGGCTCTTTTCTGATTGCTTGAACAAGTAGCTTGCATTATTATCTATATATCTGTATCATCAACTAAGAGTCACAATGTTAAATGCAAACCCATTTGACAAACGCCCTTTAAATAAGAAAAAAGAGGCAAGAACATGAAGTTGCTTAAACAGAAAGCAAGTGGGTAAGATGGCTTCGGAGGACAAAACAAGGAATCTATAGTACTTGTTATCCTTTTCTACCAAAAGAAAAAGTTAATAGTAGCATTCCTTTTCAACACAGACAGATGTTAACATGCTTATAGAGAAGGGAAGTTGATCAGACACTGTGGTAACAACGGAGACAGACCCAACGTCTTCTCTTTTTTCCTTTTTTTTTTTTAAAAAAAAATTTTTTTTGAAGTCCTTTGCTTTTTTTATTTCATATAAAGATTTTTGTCTTTGAAAGTGAACGAGGGAAGTTGTAAGTCCACGTTAATTTTTTTTTTTTTTTTATATTATAATTTTTGATTTTAGATTAAATATTTATTATGATTGATTGATAAAATTTATTTAATAAACGGTTCAGATAAACATTGAATCATGCATGTAAGAAGCAAGGGGGATGCACCTTAACACCCGCTATCTTTCTATTCACATCAATTATTATTTATATGATAGGAGAAAAATAAAAGATATATTATTTCAAAAGCAATATACATATATATACATATCTATATATATATATATATATATGTCTGGTTTGACTACTAATCAGAACCAGACAGGCTCAGGTAAATGGAAGTCGAGACGCCCACCGCGTACGCTACAATCGCGGTCCCGATGAGTCCTATTGGGAACCCAGTTAAAGCTCCAATTCCAGCGATTCCAGCAATTCCAATCGGAACCCGACTCCGTAGAGCTTGCCCTGCATTATTCAGAACAGCATCCACGTACAACACGAGGGCCCACTCCTTGAAGCGGGTTGGCCCGATAACATCCAAAGGTTCGTAGTCGTACGGGTCAGGGCGGTGGTAGTTGGCCTTATGGAAGGCCGAGATGACCTCGGACAGAACGGGAGGGTAGGGGGCCCACTTGACGATGAGCGAGTGATGAGGCCCGGAGTGAGAGAGGAGTGAGCGGTGGATGAGATCGGAGGCGGTCAAAAGCTGATAAGGGAGGAGTTCGTCGATCAAGCCGCGCTGACTCAGAAAGACGCAGTGAGTAAAGGCCGAGTTGCAGGCGGAGTGGAACTCGGACGAGTTGGCCAGCGACGCCTTCACTCGCTGGGAAGCGGACAATCCCATATCAGTTCAGTGCCTCACTCTCTCTCTCTCTCTCTCAATCTCTACTGAATTTGTCGTGACGAGTAACGGAGTGAGTGTAACTGAAATTAAATCTGCTGCACGTGCACTTTTGTAGTGCGTTTACTGAAGCGACGAGAACGAGTGAGGGAATTCCTTGTTTTAAAATCAAGAGAAGACAATATCGGTGAACTAAGAGTCATGATTCTTTTTCTCATTGCTAGAACCAGTAGCGTGCATCATTTCCTATATATCTGTATCATGAACTAAGAGTCACAATGTTAAATAAAAACTCATTTGACAAACACCCTTTAAATAAGAAAAAAGAGCAAGAACATGAAGTTACTTAACCAGAAAGCAAGTGGGTAAAATGGCTATGGAGGACAAAACAAGGAATCTATGGTACCATGTATCAAAAGAAAGAGAAACTTGTTATCCTTTTCTACCAAAAGAAAAAGTTAATAGTGACATTTTTGTTAGATAATTTTTCAATAAACCAAATTTATTAAAACCTTGCAAGTGCACAAATCGTTTGACTGAGTATAGTGACAAGTAAGGGTCGATCCCACGAGAAGTTTCAATTTACTTTAATTTTAAATTTATTTAAGACCTAAACAAGAGCAATTAAAATAAATGAAAAAGGGCTTTTAGAATTAAATTGAGAATAAACTAAATTAATGCATAAAATTAAATAAAAGAAAATCAATGAATAAAAAATTAGTTAGAACATCCTATCCACTACTAAACAATCCCTCAATTTGCTGAAAAGATTAATAAAACAAATTCATGATAATGCATGATGAAGATATTCACGACAAGGTATGATTAACTCATGTAGTATAGATTCTTCCTTAATTAGTATACAAATCGCATGATGTCTACGTAGATGCGTGTATTCCTAATTATAACCTAGCATGATGTCTACTTAGGTTTAATAATTGGAACCCATTAAACACTAGAAGAATATGAATATCACACAAATCCTAGAACATGATGTCTATTCTAGGTATCTATGAATTAATGTCCCTCAATTGGTTCGTAAGCAATTGATTGTTGCAAATAAAGAATATGCCCGTATGATGTGCGGTTTATATTCTTACAACATAATCCTAAAAATATGTTTCTAAGGTGATCAATCAAAGAAACAAAATAAATAGAATAAAATTAAACTAGAGACATTAATTTCATCATGCAAAATATAAATCTTTATTGAAAAGATAAACAAATTGAGTTCATGTTTAGGGTTTCAAGTTAGCCCTAACAAATAAACTAACTAAATAAAAATAAAGAAAAGAAAAGATGAAACCGGAGCCTTCAGCCTTGCTCCTCAGCTTCTCTCTCTGTCTTTCGATCCTCTGTCTTCTCGATCCCCCTCTGATCTCCCCCAATTGAATGGTGAAAGCACCTATTTATAGGCATTCAATTCTTGAGAGACAAGATTTCCTCAATTGAGAAGGATTCTACTTTCAATTTTGATTTAGAATCAAGTTTTGATTTGGAAAGTGAATCCCTTTTATTTTAGGACTAAAACTCTTCCTAATTGCTTGACTCATTTAATTAGGATATTTCAAGGTTTAGGAAATTGATTAGGAATGCTAAAAGAGGAAATTCGAATTTCTTATGTTTTCCCGTAGCTGTCAGGTCTCGTGACAGCCTGACCTTCAGGTACTAAATTGGTCATAACTTTCTCTAGAAAACTCCAATTGACAAACCGTCAGCGGCTATGGAAACTAGACATCCGGGGCTTTAATTTGATAGGTTATAGCTCACATAAATCAAACTGTGCACTTTGTACGAGCTCCCGAAAGTCACGTCACGTTTCTGCCCAAAATTCTGCAATTTCCTTCTAAAACATTCTCCAGTTCCTTGAGCTGTAATTAATCTTCAAAAATCCTTCGATTCCATCATTTTTCTTCTCAAAACCTAATTCAAAGCATAAAAACATAAAACAAATTAAAAGTACCAGTTCCACACAAAAACATAACATAAATAGAAGGTAATATGAGCATAAAATAATGATAATTAATGACTCAACAAATACCCTCAAACCTATATTTTGCTAGTCCTCGAGCAAAACTAGAACTTTAAAACAACCTAATCTAAAAATACGGAAAATAAAACACAATCCGTTTTCGTAGGTAAACACGATGACATTGAGCGTATACCATAAGCCTTTAAACCCCTAGGTGTCCCTAGTAGGAGGAGTTGTGTCTCCTGAGGGTTTACCAGCAACGATACCCACAAACGTTAAAACATTCCACCTATAACTCATCAACAGGTCACTAAATGCAAATCAACAGAAATCTCATGCATGCATGATCTTGTATCAAGACTAAAGATAAGTCACTAATAATCTAAGACATAATCATCAACAATCTCATACCACATTCAAAGCAATCTCATTTCAAAACACCATATTCACATGTCATGGACTTATTTCGCCTCAACTCTAATTCTCACAAGATATCACTCATAACTCTCTCAAGAGTCCTAAGGCAAACACTCATGCAATCATATGTGACAGAGGTTATGTAAAGGCATAGCAAGCGTCTTTTACGTCACATATGAATATAGACATTGAAAAGAACCGCACTTTAAGTAAATAGATCTCATGAATGGAATCAAATACTAAGAACGTAAATAGAGCATGATGACATACTTCAACTCTCAAATTGGACTTCCCCCTTCAAAGATGAATAGGCCATATTAAAGGTTATATTTGGGCTAAGGTTGATTAATGAGTAAGCAATAAAAGTCTAGGTTCAAAAGAAACTTAGGATCACACCAAAGCACTTCATTCATTGTTCTTCAATTCATCACAACCTTCTTTCTCTTCTATTCTTCACTCTTTCTCCTCTCTTATTTTTCTTTCAATTCTTCTTCCTTCATTCACTTCTCTTTTCCCTTACACATCTAGGCATCATAAAACTTGATTTGTGCTTCTTACATATTTATTCATTCTTTTTTTTTTTCTTTTTCTTCTTTTTTCTTCTTTTTTTTTTTTAATCTTTTTTTTTTTTTTTTTTCAAAACAATCATGCATAAAAGCACACTTTTTCAATACATATGCCCATATACACATCATATAAATACTAACACTTTAATTCTCTTCTCCCTTGCACCACTTGGTATGATCCCAAACTTTTGAAGTATGGTTAAATTTAAGGCTCAATAGGATCATTTAGTAAGGGTAGACAAAGAAAAAGGCTAAATATGTTTGGTTTCAAAGGGTTTAATGATGTATTTCAATTTAAAGTGAGAGAATAGGCTTTTAAAAGGTGAAAACTTGTCTATATTACTTCTAAGAAGTCCATCCAATTCTTAAATCAAAGCAACTCATGTTATCTACAATGATGATTTGTTATTTAGTATTCAATGCAAAACCTATAGAGATCATCTATTAAGAACAAAGGCGAAGAGTGTTTAAAGAGTAAAAAAATTAAATCCCTAAAAAAAAAAATGTTTCAAAAGCTCAAATTCTCACCAAGGGTAGTCTCCACTAATAGTCCACAATTCATGTAAACATAGTATCCATCCACTCAATTAACTAAGATCATAGTATTCAAAAGTCTCAAATCATGCACAGATGTTCATGGCTACTCCCTATTAAAGATATCCAATCAAAAACATATATAAAAAATCCATCAACAAACACAAAACAACTAGCCAACTTGCTATGGGTAGAATAAAAAAAACTAAAAAAAAAAAAAAAAAAAAAAAAAAAAACGAAAATTTTATGAAAAATGTTGAAAATTTTTATCGAAACCTAAAATCTAAAAACGTTTTTCACCACCCCCAAACCTAAACTAAACATTGTTCTCAATGTTTCAAATGTAAAGCATAAGTAAGAGAAGAGTGAAAAACAAAAATAAAAGAAAAGAAAAGGAACGAAATTACCCAGATGGGTTGCCTCCCATCAAGCGCCTTAGTTAACGTCTTGGCTAAACGTCTTTTACCACTTTATCAACCTGGCTCCCATGGGTAGGTGTGTCTGCACATTAATGGTCTTGACCCTTTACGCTTGAATTTTCTCCAAGATATTTTGTCTCGACCATTAAAAACACGCCCTTGATGGCATGATTTAGGATAAACTTCCAACTGCTTGTATCCATTCCATCTTCTGAGTCTCTTTTTAAAATATCTTCCTCTCTCATATGGATGAAAAAGGAATTTTCTTTTCATAGCATATAACTCATAAGGATCCAGTGGTAGCTCATTCGAACACACATCTTCTACCTTTTTATTGTTTTCCAAATCAACCTTATAACGATTTCCCTCCATTGGAAACAGTTCGCAAGGCTTGAGTTCTTTGTAGACCACCTCTTCAATATGAACCCCACTTGTGATTTCACCATATTGCAGATCCACCTCCTCTTCAATGAAGTCATTTTGTTGGTTAAGCGTTATATCCACCAACTGACGAGTAACATCGGTAGGCTCGAACACCCCCAAACCTAGTTCCTTGGATATGGATTGCTTTGTAACATATGGTGTACTCGCAATTTGTGGCATCTCCTTAGGTTCTTCGTCTTGACTTAGGGTCTCTTCAACTTCACCTTCTTCTTTATCTTCCCACTCATCATCAGTAAAATATTTGAATGCTGAAGTAGACTCATCCTCGCCCTTTTCAAGCTCTTCTCCACTATTCAAGGTAATTGCATGACATTGCTCATCTTCATCTAGCTCGCATTGGTGATGTAAGGTTACCAAATGTTCACATTGGTATTCCAAGTTCTTGATACATTGTCCCATTTGGTTTTTCAAATTTTTTATTCTTGCGGCCATTTGAACATTGGTTTGTCTTGTCTCCTGTATGAAAGATATAAGCATCTCCTCAAATTTTGTATCTTGCTCAACGGATTCTTCTTCTTGAGATGGATTACTGAACTGTTGATTATAGCCTTGAAAATACTAGGGACTATAAGGTTGTTGAAACTGATCACGAAATTTTGATGGATATAAATTTTGATCGAAATTTGATTGACCACTCCATCCTGAGTTGTAGAAGTTTGAATGCGGATGATAGTATTATTGATTAAAATCAGACACATAATTGTCTGATGCTTGACTGCTCCAACAACTATCATTCCATTGACCACCACTCCAATTCTTGCTCCTTACGGATGGGCTTTGGAAATCATTCATCCCACCATAATTGCACCATTGGTAGTTCCTATAGGCCATTCCTCGGTCTCGTTCCACCTCTTCGTACATTGTCGAACAATTTCTCGATAAGCGTCCTCTATTGGCAGACATATTTTGGGAAATAAGTTGCTGCACAATACAAGTTAAGTTATCTAATTGAAACCCCAAATCATCAAAATTGTCCTCATGTAATCCGTGGTTGTGGTGAGCCATGGTCCTGAAAAGAGAAAAGAATAACTAAACTAAAAACAAAAAATAAAACAAAAATAAACTTAAAATCAAAGCAAATATGTTAACTCCCCGGCAACGGCGCCAAAAACTTGTTGGTTAATTTTTCAATAAACCAAATTTATTAAAACCTTGCAAGTGCACAAATCGTTTGACTGAGTATAGCGACAAGCAAGGGTCGATCCCACGAGAAGTTTCAATTTACTTTAATTTTAAATTTATTTAAGACCTAAACAAGAGCAATTAAAATAAATGAAAAAGGGCTTTTGGAATTAAATTGAGAATAAACTAAATTAATGCATAAAATTAAATAAAAGAAAATCAATGAATAAAAGATTAGTTAGAACATCCTATCCACCACTAAACAATCCCTTAATTTGCTGAAAAGATTAATAAAACAAATTCATGATAATGCATGATGAAGATATTCACGACAAGGTATGATTAACTCATGTAGTATAGATTCTTCCTTAATTAGTATACAAATCGCATGATGTCTACGTAGATGCGTGTATTCCTAATTATAACCTAGCATGATGTCTACTTAGGTTTAATAATTGGAACCCATTAAACACTAGAAGAATATGAATATCACACAAATCCTAGAACATGATGTCTATTCTAGGTATCTATGAATTAATGTCCCTCAATTGGTTCGTAAGCAATTGATTGTTGCAAATAAAGAATATGCCCGTATGATGTGCGGTTTATATTCTTACAACATAATCCTAAAAATATGTTTCTAAGGTGATCAATCAAAGAAACAAAATAAATAGAATAAAATTAAACTAGAGACATTAATTTCATCATGCAAAATATAAATCTTTATTGAAAAGATAAACAAATTGAGTTCATGTTTAGGGCTTCAAGTTAGCCCTAACAAATAAACTAACTAAATAAAAATAAAGAAAAGAAAAGATGAAACCGGAGCCTTCAGCCTTGCTCCTCTGCTTCTCTCTCTGTCTTTCGATCCTCTGTCTTCTCGATTCCCCTCTGATCTCCCCCAATTGAATGGTGAAAGCACCTATTTATAGGCATTCAATTCTTGAGAGACAAGATTTTCTCAATTGAGAATGATTCTACTTTCAATTTTGATTTAGAATCAAGTTTTGATTTGGAAAGTGAATCCCTTTTATTTTAGGACTAAAACTCTTCCTAATTGCTTGACTCATTTAATTAGGATATTTCAAGGTTTAGGAAATTGATTAGGAATGCTAAAAGAGGAAATTCGAATTTCTTATGTTTTCCCGTAGTTGTCAGGTCTCATGACAGCCTGACCTTTAGGTACTAAATTGGTCATAACTTTCTCTAGAAAACTCCAATTGACAAACCGTCAGCGGCTATGGAAACTAGACATCCGGGGCTTTAATTTGATAGGTTATAGCTCACATAAATCAAACTGTGCACTTTGTACGAGCTCCCGCAAGTCACGTCACGTTTCTGCCCAAAATTCTGCAATTTCCTTCTAAAACATTCTCCAGTTCCTTGAGCTGTAATTAATCTTCAAAAATCCTTCGATTCCATCATTTTTCTTCTCAAAACCTAATTCAAAGCATAAAAACATAAAACAAATTAAAAGTACCAGTTCTTCACAAAAACATAACATAAATAGAAGGTAATATGGGCATAAAATAATGATAATTAATGACTCAACAATTTTGTTTCAACACAGGCAGATGTTAACATGCTTATAGAGAAGGGATGTTGATCAGACACTGTAGTAACAACGGTGACGACCCAATGGTCTTCTCTTTTTCTTTTTTCTTTTAGTCCTTCTCTTTTTTTCTTTCATGCAAAGATTTTTGTTTTAAGCAACGGGTGACTGTCCACGTCGATCATTATTTATAGGATATGAGAAAAATAAAAGGTGGGTTATTTTTTTTTAAATAAATAAAAATAAAAGTTTATGAAACTTATCAAGTTGTCACTTTTAGTGATATGGTACAAATCAAGATGTCCTTTTGGAGGAAAAAATGAAAAATAAATTATTTACATGATTTGAGAAAATGAAGCATCATTTATTCTTTTGTGGAAAAAAATAATAAATTAATTAAATTATAAGTTGTAGGTTGTGGCTGTTTATATCAATTATTATTTATATGATTTGAAAAAAAATAAAAGATAGATTTATTTTTTCAAAGAATAAAAGTAAAAGTTGATGAAACTTATCAAGCAAGTTATCATTTTTAGTAATATTATATTGAGTCAATATATACTTCTGAGAGAAATATAAAAGATAAATTATTTATATGATTTGAAAAAAAAAATGAAAAATCCTGTATTCTTTTGTGAAATGGATAATAAATAAGTTAAATTTTAAGTTGCCTCTGATTACTGTTTATATCAATCATTATTTATATGATTTGAAAAAAATAAAAGATAGATTTTTCTTTTTCAAAGAATAAAAGTAAAAGTTGATGAAACTTATCAAGCAAGTTATCATTTTTAGTAACATTATACAAGTCAAGATATACTTCTGAGAGAAATATAAAAGATAAATTATTTATATGATTTGAAAAAAAAAATGAAAAATCATTTATTCTTTTGTGAAAAGGATAATAAATAAGTTAATTAAATTTTAAGTTGCCTCTGATTACTGTTTATATCAATTGTTATTTATATGATTTGAAAAAAATAAAAAGTAAATCATTTTTTTTTAAAAAATAAATAAAAGTTGATGAAACTTATGAAGTGAGTTGTCATTTTTAATAATATTATACAAGTCAAAATGTCCTTTTGGGGGGAAAATAAAAGATAAATTATTTATATAATTTGAAAAAAAATGAAAAATCATTTATTTATTTTTAATAAAGGTCATATATTCTTTTGTGAAATAAATAAATAAATAAGGTAATTTATAAGTCGTAATTCATAACATCAATTAGGATATGAGAAAGATAAGGTAGAGTATTTAAAAAAAAGTAAAAATGAAATTGAAATTGATGAAACTTATCAAGTAAGTCGTGGCTTTTAATACCACTGTAGAAGTCAAAATGTCTTTTTGGAGAAAAAAATAAAAGATAAATTATTTTTATGATTTGCGAGAAATGAAAAGTTTACTCTTTTATAAAAATGTAAATAGAGAAATAGAAGTTGATGGAATTTGTCAAGCAAGGTTACACTTTTAATAACATTATAGAAATCAAAATACCCTTTTGGGAAATAAATAAAAATAAAAATTTAATAAATGTTTTTCTTTTGAAATAAAATAAAATTTTAATGAATGCTGTTAAGGAAGTTTACATTTTAATAAGGAATTATATACACTCATAAAATCTAGCAAGTATTAGCAAAAGACAATTTAATCCAATGTGGTTGCGAACCCACGTTCTGTAGCCTGATCCGCATGTTTTTTCTTGCTTTCTCACCAAGAAACCTATTCTGGTCAATCCTAACACTCTACAAATTGGTGTTTTCACCATTTATTCAATATACAACATCAGAGAAAAGAGAAAGAAGCAGAGGGATAATGTTGTAGGCTCTGGTTTTATCTTTTCTTAGTTTTATTTTTATTTTTATATAATTAGTTTATTAGTTAGTGTTAACTTGAGACACTAGACATAAACTCAATTTGTTTATCTTTTCAATAAAATTTTATGTTTTGCATAAATTCTAAAGTGCAAGCCTTCCACTGGTCATGGATGTGTGACCATGCTCACATCCTGGTGCGGTCGCGTACTTTCTCCAATGTTAGTGCACGATTACACCACCGTTTCACCACAACCGCACACCCATATCAGTGCAAGCCTTGCATAATCATGGGTGTGCAGTCGCACTCTAACAAAGGTACAGTCGCACACCAACACTAGAGTAAGTACACGGCCGCACTCACGTCTTGGTACGGTCGCATACTTACTCTAGTGTTGGTGCGTAGCCACACCACTGTTTCAACGTGGCTGCGAACCCATACTAGTGTGATCCAATTTAATTTTTAATTTTTAATTTTTAATTTTAAAATATAGTAAAATATAATAACTTAAATTGGATTATTTTTAAATGATTAATTAAATGGATTAAAATATTATTTAATTATATTTTTGAAGAAAATAAGTTTATTAAATTGATATCTTAAAAATACATAAAAATGTATACACCTAATTTTAATATAATTTCAAGGATTTTTTTTTTTCTATTAGGATTTAATTTTGCATTTATATCTTTATCCTTATGATGTTTAATAAATACGTAAAACTATTAGTTCATGGAACACTACAAAAAGGTTTGAGTTCTTCCTCTTGAATCTCCAACCATGTTTGTGGGGTTATGACACTATATTCATGTGAAAAATATAGTGAGTTTATTCCTCTATTTAGTTTTTAAGCAGGCTTCAACTGAATTCGAAATTAAAACATGAAACTTGGGTAGACCTCAATGGGTTCTATGAAATTTTATACATTTCATTTCAATTTATAATTTACCAACTTATAGTGTAACAAATGGCGCGTGACACGTAGGCAAATGTCGTTATTGGCCCCCTTTTTTTCTGATGATTTTCTCAACAAATGCCGTTATGGGGCAAACATCGCTATGAGGCATGACATGTAGGCAAACGTCGTTATGGGGTGTGACACGTAGACAAACGTTGTTATATATACAATTTAATATTCTTTTAACGCCTAATATCCCAATATAAAATTTTTTAACTAAGTATACTTCAATGAAATTTTAGAGCTTTCGCAAATTAGTATTTGATAATTTGTTTTTTCATCACATGTAAATAAATTTATCACTTATTAAAAAAAAAAAATTAATATGTAATGTAATTTAAATTTTTGATATAATTTTGAATTAACATGTAACTTTATTTAAATTTCAAGACTCTAAAATCAATTAACACTTTAATATAATTTTATATCCAATTTACTTATCATCTAAACAAATTACAATTCTTCCATTAATATATCAATAATTTACAATTAAAATATCATATGAAAAGACTTTGAATTTCTAAAAAAATTTTCAAATCCATATAAATCAAAATTAAAGTTTTTTTAATATGAAATTTTAACTTTTAATAAAATTAAAAACTTAATTTGATAACATTACGTTCTGTTTGGAATTCTTGAATATCAGTATTTCATAACTTCCACATATTTTACACTTAAAAGAATATATAAGACATGCGACAAAAATTTTACTTGCCAACTAGAATTTTACCAACACCATTACTTATATCAATTTTAACGACAATATGAATTTCAACCCATAAAAAATTAATATAAAAGAAAATAATGCTTTCCCTTTTTAATGTAAATAAATTCAACCACAAGATTGTAACTTTTCAGTTAAAATAATGATTAACACCCCCTAACACCAAAATCCCATTCTCATAGTCCTTGGAACAACCATGAATAAACACAAGGACCACATTAAACATTCTTAAACCAAATAAAATAGCCACTGCTTCTGCAATTGCTAGAGATAAAGAGGCCTTAAAATTTTTAAAACCTGAAAGCATTATGTTCGCTTTAAAATTTCGAATAACCACACCAAGACTAACCAGTTGTCTTTCCACACAAATTGCAGCATCGATATTGAATTTAAAACATCCTTAGCTAGGTGGCTTCCTTTGGATAAGAGCTAACCTTCATGGCTAGATTAAAACTATGAAAATCCACGAGTAATGAATAGGATTAGCTACAACATCTTTAACTGGAAGAAGCGGGAAACAATGAACAAACCCTATTCCTAGCCGGAAGAATGCAATCACATACAACCATTGACTGCAACTAATGCAAAGAGCTTCATGATCACGTCTACTTGATCTTCATCTTTGCCCTCAGCTGCAATAGCAACATTAACAATATTAAAGATCGTCAAAACAGGTATATCCGATAGCATGGGGATATCTAGAAGAAATTAAAGATTAAAAAAATGGCACTTGATTGCCGTGTCCACATTTTTTTTCCTGCAGCTGGCAGCACAGGGATGGAACCTAGCGTAGCACTTAAAAGACAAATAATGAAAAAAATGTGATAACCGCTTCTAAAGGTAAGTTTTATTCTTTTAAGTTCAATCCATACAACTTGAAACCATAATAAAATGTTTTAATTAGTATTCGAAACTAAGCAAAATGGCTTCCTGATGATAAACAGTCTGCTCATTACCTGATCATCACAAAAACATTTCCCAAATACAAAAACTAGGCCTAAAGATCCAATTGCATTGGTATATTACCACCAAATTAATTCATCGATACTTAAGATAGACATCATATTCCATGATTTATGTCGCATTCATATTCTTCTAATTCTTAATGAATTTCGATTATTAAACATAAGTAAACATCATGTTAAACTATAATTAGGAATACACTCATCTACGTAGACATCTTGTGATTTGCATAGTAAGGAAGAATTCATACAATATGAGTTAATCATACCTTGTCGTAAATGTCTTCATCATGCATTAATATCATTATGTTTCATTCATTTATTCATAAATTGAAGGATTATTTAGTGGTGGATAATATGTCCTAATTAGGTTTTTTCCTATTGATTTTCCTCAATTAATTTAGTTTTCTTATTGCATGCTAATTTTAAAACCCAAATTCAAAACACCATTTCATTCAATTTAATTGTTTTAAATAAATTTGAAATTAAAAGTAAGATAATAACTCCTCGTGGGATCAATATTTTCTTGTTATTATACTCAATCAAACGATTTGTGCACTTGTAAGATTAAAAATTTGGTTTATGAACAAAATTAACCAACATTGATTAATCGCCAATTACTCGCTGAGTATCTAATAAATCCCTATTCACTGCTTCATTGGCTAATTAGCGAGTAGCGATTTTTGGAACCGTGACTGCTTTTATAGGACATGCTTTGCTTGAACTTTTTTTTCCTTTTTTCTTTTTTAGTTTAATTTTATCTCAAAACAAATTATTTTTCTTTTTAATAAGGGAAAATCCTAAAAAACCGCCCTGACTTTTGATAGATTATTTATTTTCCCCCATATGGTTTCGTCTTTATCTAAAATATCATTTGACTTTTGAATAACCATTCAAAATATCCCCTGGAAGTGTAGGAAAGAGCGATAATACCTCTGATGGTCACAGACTCCATTAGGTTCATATGATTGACCGTTTGACTCCAAAGGCAAAACGGAAATTCAATGAATATATTAATTAAAACATAAAAAAATAAAGATAAATAATACTAAATATAAAATTATATAAAAAAGTATTTTTATTTTTAAAAAAAAGCTAATAATATATAAGAATAATAATAATAATAATAATAATAATTTTCCTCTCAACTCATCTCTCTCTCTCTTGCTTTCTTATCTCTCTCTCTCTCCTCTTTTCCCCTTCACTCTCTTCATCTTCAACTAGATTTCCAAGTAGATCGATAGTGGTGGCATGGTGAGTGTGATGGCAACAAAATAGTGACGACTCTAGTTCGAGTCTACAGTGATAGAGACCCAGTTTGGGTCTCCACCATGGGAGACCATCTGGAGTCACACGATGAAGACTCAAACTGGGTCTCCATCGTGGGTTTCCATCATGGGAAACCAGGTGGTCTCTCATGGTAGAGACCTACGATGGAGACTGGAACTGGGTCTCCATCGCTAGAGACCCAGTTGGGGTCTATGGTGGAGACTTGTCTGGGTCTCCATCAAACTAGGTCTCTATTGCTAGAGACCCAGTTCGATCCAATGAAGACCTAGTTCGTGTCTTTACTCCATGGTGTATTGTTTTTGTTGTTTGATTGTTATTGTTTGAGTTATTGATTGTTGTTGGTTGGGTTTTTTATTTTGATGGTGTGTGCTAATGATTGATGATTGTTGAAGATTGATGATAAAAAATTTGGGTTGATAGATATTGAAGGTTGATGATAATGATGCTGGAATAATGGTTGGTGAAGATCTTGATTGGATCTCCACTTTTTTCTTATTATTATTTTTTTGTAATTTTTAAAATTGATAGGGTGATCTCCACCGTCCATCAATGAGATGGACGGTGGAGATAATTTTAATTAGTATATAATTTTTTAATTTTAAAATATTATTTATTTTTTTCTATTTTTTATCAATTTTTTATTTTTTAAATTTAGTGTATTGATCTCTACCATTCATCTATGAGATCCGGTGGAGATCAATTGTTATAAGTTTATAATTTTTCATTTTAAAATTTCATTTCATAATTATTTTTTTAAATAAAAATCTGAGGGGTTAAAATGTCTTTTTACTTATTATTTAACTTTTTTGTTAAGTTTATAACAAAAGGGGAATTTTGGATAATCCCCTCAAATCAAAACCATGCACACCAATTTTTCTCTTCCCTTTTTTTGTTTTGTTTTTGTTTTTGTTTTGTTTTGTATTTTTTTTTTTTACATGGTTGAACACTTAATATGTAAAGTATGGTATTCTCTTATTATGTTGTTGTCATCAAGACAAAAGACTACAAACTTTAAAGATCATGTCTTGTCTAAAGAACTTCATATTGAGATGCTTCAATATCGATGAACGTAGAAGGAGAGTGAAACAGATCGTTTCAGGATTGTGGGTGTACATAAACAAAATTAATATTGTCCAAAGTGGTGAAGAAGATGGTCATGACTCCAATTCAAGAACATGCAAGTGATGAAACATATAGAGGAGAGAATGGGAAGAAGGTGATTATGGTGATACGTGCTTTGAAGCTTGCTTCTAGGATCTAGAAGCAACTATGTTTATCTTTTTTGCAAAACAATTCCCAAATATGTGATATGTTTTGTTTTGACACTTTGTGGTCTTTGTGTTAAGTGACCAATTAACCTTTTAACATAATGCCTTTAAGTTGACATTTTTTTTTTCCTAATTAGCTTTCAAATTTATATTTCATGGAATGACATAGGTTACATATGAATTGATGTTCTTGGAGATTGGAACACAAGATAAATTGGTGCATGTGTAATTAGCGTATGAATAAAGGGAAACATGTTCATAGAAATTTGGGTGTTATAAAACTTTAAAAGCCATAATAATGTACATTAATATAGTATTATTTAAGATGATCTTAAACAATAAAATAAAAGATATCATATTACATACTTTTGACTGACCTTCATGTCTATAGAAATTGCATTTGGACATACAAATTGAGAACAATTCATCCCAAAACTCACAATTACAAGGGGATTGCCAATCATTTTAAATGCATCAACAATCAATTTCACATTTACATTAAAAAATTATGCTTCCGTCCTCTACGAAGGACTCATAAAATTCTTGTGGCAGTTGGTTGGTAATATACCCCAAACCCAGCAATTGAAAAAGTAAGGGTGCGTTTGGATATGTTTGTAAAATTGTGTTTTTGAAAAATATTTTAAAAAATGAAAAACATATTTTGAAAATAATGTTTTCAAAAATGATAATGTGTTTGGTAACATTTGTTAAAATATATTTCAAAAACCAAAAATGATAAAAAGTTGTTTGGTACTATTTTCAAAAATAGGTAAAAACTGAAAATGTGTTTGAATAAAAACTGTTTTTAAAAATGACAATATTACTATTAGAAATGAGTGTTTTACTCTTTTGAGTTTTATTGTACAAAAGAAAATGGTTTTTGAAAATGATAGAAAACGGAAAAAAATAAAGTTTTTTTTTACTTTTACTTTAAGTTTTATTGTACATTTTTTAAAACATGTTTTTCATTTCCGAAAACATATTTTTGAAAGCAGATTAATAAACACAATTTTTAGTGTTTTTTGTTTTTAAAATGAAAAATAGTTTTAAAAAACTATGCCAAACACCACCCAAGTTTCCATACTCCCCAAAATTCAAATGCAACAAGCATATTCTAACAACCAATCTCAGAACCACCAATGAATAGTCTTTCGGATTTGTACTACCTCTTCGCATCCAATCTATAGTAACCTTCTCATTGAAAAGTAACTTTTGAACAATATTAACTAATGATCCACGGACATCACTGAACAAATTAATGTTCTGTGTCAGCTTCTATGATGTAAGTCTTGTTGGAGTTCTCTTCCTAGTGGATAAGCCACTCGACAAAAAAGACTTTGTGATTAAAATGTAACCTTGGAATAAAGACAAGATGATTGAAAAGCGCTCAATAAGAGTATCTCCAGTGGGCCAATGGATTGTGAAAAATAAAAGTCTACCTAGAATAAATAGATATTGACTGAAAATAGGCTTCTTCAATGCAATTATTAATATTCATTGTCAAGCTAAGATGACAACAAAAAAAGAAAAAAAAAATAATAACAATCAACACTATCAATATAACCCTCTATTTTCAAAAAGTTTCTTGGACAACCCGCTCAGTAAGTGAAATTTCATTATGACATAATTTTAAAAGGGAATGGAAATTTGAGTGGTAAAAAAGCTAGTGATACATAATCAACTCTAAAGTCTTGCTTCTAGTCTCCTCAAATGGTGACGAAATAAACGCATTTGGAAACTAATTTTACATTATTTATTTTAATTTTAATTTTATTTTGGGGTTGTGAGTGGCTGTGTGAAGGAGAGAGACACGTAGGTAGTGGCTAAGTTGTAAGAGGGCGGGGGCATTTGAAAAACAGAGCTGGAATTTTCTTACTAGGGTGGCCTTTCGTTTTGCTTATGGGCCGGGCCCGGGTTTGGATATCCAAGCCCTAAATTGAAAATTTTTCGGTTTTTGGTTAGCTAGAGGAGTTTAATATTAAAAAAATATATATATTAAAAAATAAATAAATAAAAAGACACCTATTGTGAAAAATAGAAATAACAAATTTAGAAAGGCCTTTACGTCTTCAATTCCAATTTTTTATTTTTTATTTTATTTTTATAGGAAATTCCCTCCTCCTGTTAAAAGGATGTTCTTGGTCCAATTGCATCTGCAGGAAAGAACAACAACAAACAGTTGGTTAAACTTTTGTAAAAATTCTAATTAAATTACAAAGTTAAAAACATAGTTTAATTAACTAATACATATTTTTATTAATAAGTAATTAAATTAAAAATAATTACATTAATTTAATTAAATTAAAAATTAAAAATTAAATTAATTATTTTATTTTCATTATTTTATAAATATAAAATTAATTAACAAATTACATTTTACACTGATTAAAATTTAATTTCTTTTTACTTCATTCTTTTTCTTTAATTTTAATTTTAATTTCATTTATTTAATTTAAATAATTTTTAATTTATCACATTTATTTAATTATTTTTATTTCAATTAATTTAATTAATTTAGTTTACTTATTTATCAATTTAATTTTTGTTTATTAATTAAATTAATTTACACTTGCAATTTAATTAATTAATTTTCTTACTTTCATTTTTTTAATTATTTTAATTAATTAATTTTAACTTATTTTATTTCAATTTAATTACATTAATTTAATTATTTCTATTTTACTTACTTTTATTTAATTTCCTTTAGTTTATCACTAATTTAATTTTTATTAATTATTTTAATTATTTTTTAATTTTATTTCACTAATTACAATTTTTCTTAAATTTTAAATTAATTAAAATTTCAAATTCAATTAAATCATTTTCTAAATATTAATTACTTAAGTTTTATTTAATTTAATTAGAAAAATAAAATAATGTAATTCAGTTTAATTTAATTAATTTAAAATTTAACTGAATTTTAATGGGTAATAGAACCCGGTATCGGGTTTTATTGTCCACTAAATCTCGATGGACGATCAAAGACGACAACCAGATTTTAATGGGCAATAAAACCCATGTTGGGTTTTGTTACCCATTAAAATTCTGTCATCCTCTTCGATGATGCATTTCATTGTAAGCCTTAACTTGATTCGGGTTTTATTGCCAATTAAAATCCGGTCGTCATCTTGGACAATATATCTCACTAGAAACCTCAATTTTCAAGTCAAATCCAATTAAACCTAACCAAATCTAACGCTAAGCATCAACATCCAACATACAAAATACAAAAAAACTTGTAAAATCACAAAAAAAAAAAACCTCAAAAGATACTAACAAAACCCAAACAATCAACAAATGAAGCTAAAAATCGTATACCGTGAGCAATGAAGGAGGTGAACAAGGTCATCTGTGGTGAACGATGGTCTACGAAGGTTGGGTATGATCAAAATCTCTCTTCGGATCACAAACGAGTTCTTTTTCGGGTCGTGTGATGGGTTTTATTTTGTTGAAACTCAAGTGAAAAGGTTTGGTACTAAGTTTAAAGCCCCTCATATAGTTGAGGATAATTTTGTAATTACAAAGCTTTTTTTTTTTTTCTTTTTTAAAATTTTTGGAATACCACCTACGGTAGTGGTAACTGAAATATTATTAGACTGAATGAGCGCTCTCTATCCTAAACTACATTAGACGATAGTTTGCCAAGCCATTTTATAGTTACTCTAAATGCATCAATTTTAATTTGTTTTCATTTGTTTCTATTTGATGAATACTATAATATAATTGATCCAAAGTTTACTTTTTAAATTTGGGAGAGCAGTCTTACCAAAAATAGTCATTGAGACTTAAAACAGGTTATTGATCCTATTTTGCCTTAAATATAAGACAATGCTGTGTTGAATGATTTGAAATTAGTCCATCTAGTCAGAGTAGCAACTCTATTGTTTTAAGAAAATATAAATTGAGTTTCAGAATCCCCTGTTGTATTTTTCATCAAATGTGCTTCTTTTCTTTATAAATAAGCAACCCGAAATGTGTCATAAACACAGCATCTATTTTAGAATAAAAATGTACTAGTGTTTAAACACACCTTGTCATTTCAATACCACAATTCATGTTACATTACAACTACTATAGAAGTGAATCAACTGTTCAACCCCAAACTATATTATATATGTACCCTTTATAACTTCACAGTGAAAACATGAATGTAAGAGAAATTGCAGGATTGATCCATTAAGGAACTGCAGCTTCTCTACTTACGTTTCTGGTCTTTTTTTCTTATTTGGTTTTCTCTTGGATTTGTTCTTTCCCTTGCCCTCGTTTCATTTTATGGTTTACTGTCATTGTATTCGGAAGCATCAGTAGCTGATGATGAAGCCTCCATCTTGCCCTTATCTGAATCGCTACATTCCACAGCCTTGTTGTCACTGTTTTCCTCATCACTTCTGCCAGCTGATGCAATGCCAATCTCAGATTCCTTTCCCTCAAAGCTTGGACGTAGCTGCAAGAAACAACTTATCCAAAAAAGGTTCCATTGTTGCCCTTCTTTTCTGCAACCTCTTGAGAAGTTCTCCAATAATGGAAAGATTCTTCTTGAGCTCCACCTCATGGTAATATTTTTGTTTTTAAAGAAATAAATGTTTACAACTGAGTGATTATTGGACGCAGAGAGGTGCATCATTCATGTAAAGCCAATTCAAATACCAATTACTTTGTGCTAATATAAACCTATGCAACAGTTTTAAGTCACACCAGCAATCGTACAAAATAGTTCAATTTAAGTTGCTAGTCTGAAAAGATTGACCAGAGGTACGTTGCATAAGAAATTAAATTGCAATCCAATGCTATGTTTTAAAAACTGACCTTACAAACAAAGCAGCATAAAGTTAACGCACCAACTATTTTGCAAAATAGCCCCAAGTTCATCAGATTACCCTCATTTATGTTATGATCAGCAATCAAGTCCAATTCTAATGTAGAAGCAGAGTTCGAAGAAGTAACATCTGAACTCTTCCCTTCATCATAAGAGGCTGGAGGAAGTGCTTCCTGTTCAGCAGCAACAGCGTGACCTTGAGAGTCTTCAATCTTTGGAAAAATGGTTCTTAATATTTCCTTGCATTGGCTGACCTTCATGTCTATAGAAATTGCATCTGGACATGCAAATTGAGAACAATTCCTCCCCAAACTCACAATTACAAGGGGATTGCCAATCTTTTTAAATGCATCAGCAATCAATTTCACATTTACATTCTGAAAATTACGCTTCCGTCCTCTGCGAAGGACATCATAAAATTCCAGTGGCAGTTGGTTGGTAATATACCCCAAACCCAGCAATTGAAAAAGTAAGTCTCCACACTCCCCAAAGTTCAAATAGAGCAAACATATTATGACAACCAATCTCAGAACCACCAGTGAATAGTCTTTCGGATTTGTACTACCTCTTCTGATCCAATCCATAGTATCCTTCTGATTGAAAAGTAACTGCTGAACAATATTAACTAATGATCCACGGACATCCCTCAAGAAATGTTCTGTGTCAGCCTCTATGATGTAAGTTTTGTTAGAGTTCCCTTCCTGGTGGATAAGCCACTCGACAAAAGAAGACTTTGTACTTAAAATGTAACCTTGGAATGCAGACAAGATGATTAAAAGGCGCTCAATAAGATAAAGGAAACAAGCTGGTGATATATAATCATCAACTCTCCAGTTGGCACTGTAAGTATCCAGCAATGCTCCATGGAATTTCTGAACAAGAGACACCTCGCTTAATCTATTATTGTGAATGGATGGTGCAGAACCTTGCTGAGATTCTAATACCATATTCAGAGAAATATTCTCTAAGAATGCCTTCCATGGTGAATTTCCACCACACCTTTTCACGACTTGCCAATATAATTCATTCTGCAGTTTACCAGACCCAAGAATCATTACTGCCAGCCGTCCAATCTGCCCATAAGATAGCTTGTTCTTCAAGCCACTGCATTTAAAAATAACTTCTTCAAACATCCCCCTACATACCTCTGTTCGTCTCAGAGAAAACATATTCTCTCTCAATGAATCTTGGCAGTCAAGAGGAAATATGTAGCTAAAAAAGTGTTGAGTTGATAGTTCAAGAAATTTCTTCAGTGTCTCAGCATCATGGTTCCGGTGGCATGGAAACTCAAAATCTGAAAGAAATTTTGCAACCTCATAGATATAGGTAAGAGATCTAAACTGGCAGAACATGGACAGCGCGCTCTTCTTTGAAAGGTTAAAGAGGGCTTCAAGATTGTGCAACACCTTCATGCCAACAGAAAATAATTCCGAACTCCAATAATTCCGAGCAGCAGAGACAAGCTGGCGGACATCAATAGAAACCGACTTCTCCCTCCTTTGAGCATACCTGGCATCCCATTCTTTCACCCAGTCAGCATCACAATTCAGCACAACATAAATGGTATCAAGTTTGCACACACCAAAGTAATTCAAGCAGAAGTCAAAATGATCTCTATAGTCATTCTCATCCCGGGTTTTGAGACATCCAAGACCCTGAAATATCTTCATGATATTGTCTTTCCAGTAATTCCAAAAGTAGACCAGAGTCTCAATAGATAACTTGCTTTTACAGATTTTGGATTCTGAAAACATAACTGGATTCCAAACCAATTCATCCTCCCACTCATATTTAGAGGAATTTGAATCAAGATGAACATCCAGAATCATTCGAGCAGATAATATTTCGCCTTTCATACTCTGATGTCTCTTAGAAGCATTGAACTGTTGATTCAACCTGGGTAAGTTGGCCTGATCATTTGATAAGATTTCGGCCTCTGTGCATACAAATTCATGGAATTGGTTTGAATCCATTTTTGCAAAGGACTTGGCTTTCTGCAACAGCTCTTGTTTCAGGCTAAACTGCTTTAAGGGCCAGCCTTTGCTCCCATGAGTCCATAGAGAGTTGGAAAATACATAGTTGAGGGTAAGTGCTGATGCTTCTTTGAAATTCCCAGCCTTCTGTAGCAAATCAGCTGCACGAAGAATATCTCCTCTCTGTTTTGCAATACTTGCAGCAACCAAAAAGTTACCTGATTCTTCTTCCAACAACAGCAGCTCATTTAAACAATTTAAAGACTTCAAAAAGTTGCGCTTTGAATCTATGGAATGAAAAGTATTAACAAATTTCATCATGGATTTGCTGTCTTTAAGCTTGTGAAAATGTAGAGCACAATTCTCTAGAAATTGTTGTTCAATTTTGTATAATTCTTCCCTTCTGCTAACTACAGCAACATCTATAGTAGCATGTTGTTTCCAGTAGTCGATGCATAGTAATCCCAATTCAAAAAGCTTTCGCTTGAAGCAAACTTTCAAACATTCCGAGAAAAAGTTGCCTCTGGCATATACTTCTGCCGCACGCTGATAGCACCCTGCCAGATAAAAACATTCTGCTGCTCTTTTCAACTCCTGAAATTTGTCCAAATAAATCCTACCTGCAGCAAAAAATAATAATAAAATATGAACTTCAAATGTACTATCACCGAGTGGTACCAAATAAAATTTTAAACTTTTCTTTTTATCAATGTATGTTCAACTACTCTCAACCCTTTCCCACTAGCTTATGCTTTTAAGTCTAACAATTCCCAACATGGTAGAAAGCCACCATGTTTCTATAGCTATTCTGCATTTGGTAACCCTTAAAACTTTTAGGTCTAATGGTTAGTTAATTCAATAACTTAAATTAAATAATACAGCAAAACTTGTATAGGCAATTAGAGCATTTTCATTGCCTTCAGGAAAACTTGCAATACAAAGAAACAAAATTTATGGCAACAGTAGATGAGACATTCTAACTCTAGTAGAATGCAACAAAAACCATTTCTACTCACAACGAAGACAAATTTATACTCGGTGGGAAATACAGCATTTTAGATCATATGCATCTATCTTAAAGAATTTAGCATTATTGAGAATTGAAAGATTAGTTACCAATCAACTAAAATTTGTGAGATTGTATCTATGTGCCACAGAGGAGCATATATATGAAATTGTAAACATTAAATTGTGTCACATAACAATCACAGATGACAACACTAAAAATCAAATCCATACCAGCTCTTTCATACTCCCCCGAATCAAAAAAACATCTGGCAGCAGAATCAGCCTTGCCTATTGCTTCAAACATCTCAGCAGCTTCCCTAAGGATAATGTTAGCTTCTTCGGGATTTGAACTGCGCAGATGTTCAGCAGAAGCTGTAAGACCAGCAGCTTTTGTCCTTCTTTCCCAATAAGTATCACCAGCTTTTTCAAAGCACATTGTTGCCATCTCATAGTTATGCTCGTGAAATAGCTGGAAAAGAAGAAACAATTAAAAAACGAGGAAACAAAAAATAAGTATTGCCAAATGAAAATAATAATAGCCAAATATCAATTAGAGTGCTAACACCAATGAAGGCACGGTAAAAAATCTAATACTATTATTGAGGACACCGATATAAGGTAACAAGTATAATGGCACCACTAGTAGCAGCTGCTGCAACTCCTAACAATAATACACAACAGCATATTATTTAATGACTTTCCTAGAATTGCCATTCTCCTCATTATTATGTGATGGCATATTATTTTATTAGGACCAGAGCTATTTAAACATGACGTATTATCATAGGCTATATAATTAGCAAGCAGTTTTTTCCAATAATAATTCAACTAAAACATGTCTTCTGCAGAGAAAGGTGTTGAAGAGTTAAATTATTAACCGGTATTATACTGATTCTTAGCAGTGACCTGTAATGATCATGATGGTTGAAATTTGTTCTATGCAGTGGAGATGATGTCTCAGTAATGATGATTAATTAAAAAAAATTAACACGAGTAGATGTGCAACGAATATAAGCACTCAAATTGAGTCAAACAAATATCTTAACAAGGCAAGGTGACAAGAATAGCAGCACAACAGTAGACGTTTTATACAAACCTTAATGCCCTGCGACCTCCATTCCTCTGGGCTGCTTGCAACTTGCATGGCCTGTGCAAGTGAATCCAGTTGTCCAACTTGAACGAGACTTTTTTTCTTCCAATATTCAAACATAGGTTTGGAGAGCTCCTCCATACTCTCCCAAATCCATAACCTCTGTCTTGTACGAGTGATTGCTACATACAACTGTTTAAGTTCAGAACACAAGATGCTATGTTTAGCCTCACTGAAGGTAGGGAAGGACCTTGATGAGTTAGAGTCAAGCAAATCTTGTTCCTTCATATATTCATATATAACTCTCCATTTATTTTTCAGAGTTGATGTGCCAAAGAAGTTGTACAGCAATACATCCTGTAAAAGGAGATGATACAAGTCACTGATAAGAAAAATATAGATTTATATGATACTAATCAAGATAATAACAACCTGAATCTATAAAGATAGACAATTTCTGATATCAGTACGAGAAAATTGAGCTTTTACGTTGCATTAGTATAAATACAATTTCGGAGCATTAGTATAAATACAATTTCGGAGAATGAATTTTAGATAGTTAACTAGATCTTTGACAAATCTTCAGCAAAATGATGTCAATACAGCAAGAGTACAAAAAGAACAAAACGAAAAAAAAAAATCTACAGAAAAGATGATCAAATCTGAATCACCTGAAATTCAAGGCCCTTGCACTCAACTATTGTAAGAACAAGTGCTTGCTTGCCAACATGGTTGGAAATTTCCTTGCGCACACAATCATCCCGCACCAATATCACCTGCTGTGCTCCAAATCCAACAATATTACCACCAAAATTTCCACTATTTCCAAAAATTTTGATAATGGCATCTTCCTTGTTCTCAGATGCAAGCAAAACTGGAGGTTTCCCGTAAATAAGACTTGTCTCGGGTTTTAACACATCAAGAGAATGAGGAAAGAAACGGAATAATAGCTCAATGATGCTTTGAGCTAACTTTATTACACCTGCATGGGTACGGAAGTTCTGGCTCAAGCTGAGAACATCTGAGAGTTGTCCTTTCTGTTCCTTTCCAACATGTCCACTGCCACGAGACTCCAAAATAAATTTCTTGTAGAACAAAGCTCTTATATCTTGAAAACGAAAATCAATACCCCTAGCAATTGTTTGAGCTGTATCCCCCGAAAAGACGAAACCCTCTTCAATATTTTTACAAATATATTTGAATAGAGCAATTTGACTCATGGTAAGATCTTGCACCTCATCAACATAAACATAATCCATTTCATCAATCTGACATTTTTCATTTTTAAGTCGATGATGAATATCAATAACTAGATCTCCCAAATCAAATTCGCCATTTTTCACCTTCATCCTCTCATAGTTAAGAAAGATATCATAAATCTTCTTTCTCTCGCACATGGTTAAAGTGGAAACCCTACTCTCAAATAATTGAACATAATCGTCATGACTAAGCTTACTATCAACAGCCTCCATTGCACGCAAACCACCTTTTATATGGGATATAATCTCTGTGAAGACTCTACAAGAATCAAGTTTATTTGTTAATTTTGCATTGAAATGCGGCCAGTATACTAAAGTAAACCTGTCATAAGTAACTTCTTTTGTCCTTATAAAGGCCTGCAAGGCAACTGATCTTGAACTTTGAATTTGACCACCAGAGAGCTTCCTTATGTCAGGAAATCTCTCAAAGTAGGAGGTACCCACTGTCCCATCAAGCATCATCAAGAACTTATGAAATGTTATGACAAGGGGAAAAGACTTAAGTGGAATATCAACAAAAGAATCTGGGACATTCTTGAATTGTGCTGTATCATCAATATCATCAACATCAATTGAGCTGCTTTCTGCTGGAAACTTGCCACCAAAGGCAGATCTGCAAACAAAACAAACCCTATCAATTAAGAAAAAACTAACTTCCATTTGAGAAAGTTTGAAGAAGCATATTACAACATTAAAAAAGGATAATAAATACTCGGTGGAAGCAACGAAGAAACTATGAATATGAAAGATCCATGTTTAGAAGATAAGGAAGTAGCTAAACTTAAACCCACCTAGCTCCTACTGTATGCTTATTGCATACGTATAACATGTACATAGATGTTTTGACAGCAATTAATCTGAAACATGTTTTGCCACATTATTTAATATTTATGCTACTTCATTTTCACTTTTAGACTAAAGCATCTTCTCTGTATCAATGCACCTTCTCCAAATCCATTCTTAAAATCACAAGAATTCTCTATATTCAAATTTAAGCTAAAAATAAGGTGAATAAAAACAATGTAGCAATTTGATTAAAAATAATCCTTAATCAATTAGAAGAAAGCATTCTAAAATCAAATTTCTGCTTCCAAAGTTGCTAAATGTTTAATTTTAGAAGTAAGTCTTCAAAAAATCAACGCATCAACAGTTTCATATTCAAGAAAGGTTTCCACAATTAATAAAAAGGTGGAAAACAAATTGTACAAACTTACACATACTCAAAAGTGAGTTACCAAATCATTACTTGCTCTACAAGGACCAGCAAAACTGGAAAGCAGATTGCAATAATCATTTATTTGAACATTCACGCACCTTTTCAAGTGAGATATATGTTGCTTCACAGCAAAACATAGTTTAGGACTGACAGTCACAAATAGTTGGCGCAAGATTGCTCTCTTAGTCTCATCAGAAACCTCTTCAACCTCGTTATTCTTGCTAGTATGTGGATCTGTTCTATACTCAGATCCATAGAATTCTTCCATTGCCATATGGTGCAATTTCTCTTTTTGAAATAATTTCATGGTCAAAATGGTAGTTTTTCCAGTACCTGATCGACCGTGAATGAAGGTACTTCGAGGAAAAAGTATCATCTCCAATTGTTCATCTGTGACTTCAAATGGGAGATCTAATTCTCTACCATCACAATCCGAAAGCAAATGGCTCACTATACCTGATGATAAGGAGTAGAATTTCATTAGCAACAAACTCTCGCTCACCTTTGAGTTCTCAACATAACTTCTACCATCAAAATCAGCTCCACTTAAGTCACTCCCACTTTCTTTAGCAAGATCCTTGAGACGGACAATTTCTGAAGAGGCCACCCAAGTCTTTGGAACTTCCAAATTCCTATGTGTGCAAACAGACAAAACATAATAAGCAAAAAATTTTGTAATTCCATATTAGGGACAATCATATACTACAAATCCAATTACATCACCATTCAATCATGTACAAACATATCAACATGACTCATCATCAAAAAGGAGAAAGAAGGGCAGACATAGAAGAGCAAACATACCCATCAAGAGATTTCACCTTGCAACGATTGACATAATCATCAGTATACTTGACAAATATATCATCGAGACGTTTTACCAATTTAGAGACATCCTCCAACGGCAATATATCCCAGACCTTCAGAACTTGTTTGTACTGCTGCTCCTTTATAATGTCAACTGTGCAAATAACATATAAACCTTCAACCTTAAATTGCTTCACAATGTGAGAAGAGCTCTCACAAACTGAGTCTACATTCTTCCTTTTAGGGCGCCACCCACTAGCGAGTTTCAATAGGAGGTTGATAACAGATTTCTTTGTCTGGGCTAACTTCAGTCCTTTAAAAGACTGTAAAAAGTTATCGCTAAAAATGACCTGAAAAAATAAAGAAAGCAGTTATTATTAACATATATGAGCACTAGCCACTATAGGCAGAGAAAGTACAAGTAGTACATATTTACCTTCCACCTTTGACTTTTGAAAAGTATACTTCCTGGATTAAGCAATTCTTCCAGTTCATCTAACTCTTTCTTGACCTCTAATATCGCTTTGGCCAGATCCTTATCATCATCAGCGTTAAAGAAACACTGACGAGCTTTAGCATCAAGAACTAAGGATTCCCAAACAGATTCACTTCTAGTCAAGGTTCTTTCATTCCCCAAAATCCAAAGACATTGTCTATATGGCAACAAATGAACAACAGTCATTCCACATTGTTATTGAAAATGATCCAAACATTGTGGATTGTAAGATTTTAATGAAGTAATACCTGGCCCTTGTAAGAGCAACATTAATTCTCTGTGGCTTGGACATAAAGCCAATTGATCCACCACCATTGGATCTTACAGTTGATATAATAATAATGTCCTCCTCACCACCTTGAAATCCATCTACTAACTTCACTTTCACAGCAAAACCATCTTTGCTTTCATATTTATGTCCAAGTTTATCTTTAATTGCGACTATTTGGGCATTATAGGGTGACACTACACCAATACTGAGTTTCTTGTTTGAGCCACTCCAAGCTGCATAATAAGATTACTAATGACATTAAAAAGAATTAAACATAAGTATTAATAGCATAGAAACACAATGAAATAGTTCACCAGGATATTGAGCAATAAGAAATACCATAAGAAATTATTTTTGTTCAAATCAATGAGATAAGTTTTTTAGTGTAATACTATCAAAATATTCTCGTAAATTCATTTAAGTCATTGTCATGTTGTTCAATCTTATAAATAATTAGTGTTAAGATTTTATTATTTAATTTTTCTAAGTTACTTCTTCCTTTTTATTATATTTAACCTGTGACTATAATATTTTTTGATAGGAAACAGAAACTTTATTTCATAATAAAGAAAATGGATACAAATGTGAATCAGCGATCCACCAAAACACTAATAAAAAACATGAACAAGAAACTAATCAAAAAAATCACTCAACGAACAACAGACTTCCAATCAAGGAAAATGACAAACAAAGAAGAATCTTTAAAATCTTTGCTAATAGAAGCCCAATTCTAAGAGAATGTTGATGAGTAGGAAAACATCCCGGAATTAATTAAAATCAAGAATCCATCTCATCTTTCTTTTAATTTACAGAAGTGAAATTGAAGGCCATACATATTAAAAGGACAAATAACAGAGTGGTAGTGCTTCACAATAAATCTATTTATTATAGCATAACTAAAAATATTATGAATTAATACCACAACCTACCCTTATGGATGCTATTAGAACTTGACCCAATTGCTTGGACTTACTAGTATGAGAATTTTACCATATGATTACAATGCAATACCCTGCAATTTTTTATATAATATATATATGCATTTGTTCTCTAAATTTTACCATGCTTTGACTGAACAAACATTGTGGTAAATATGTACATGATTTAATACCCAAAAAAACAATGAATTGTAAAACAGCATCTTTTGGATTAGACTATAATAAGGCTGAAAATCATAGATAAGATTGGGAAAGATATGTTGTCCCTCCAAGGCCAACATCAAAACATTAAGTAATCACAGGCTATAGAGCAAAGTTAATGGGTCATAAATTCCTAACAAATGAAAATTTAAACATACCTTTGTACAAGTTCTGCAGTATTTTCAGCACAACGGCCACCTCAACCAAATTTCTACAGCTGTGGCCAACATCATCAAACTCTTCTCTTCCATTCAAAATATTGATAAAAGAATAGGGACCAAACATTGGACCAGGCAAATAGTGTTTTTCGTAGCTTTTTTTCCTGACATCCTGATTACAATATCAAACAAACCGCTAATACAGAGTATCATAAAACTTAAACCAAGTAACCAACAATTATATCATGATTGTACAGCTTCTAACACCTATTCGAAAATTGCTAATTGAAGTTCTTCTTTCTTTTAAAATAATGATTACACCTAAAAATTTAAGACTCTTGGTAAGAGTCCTATAAAGCTCTAAGTACTAACACACCCCTTGTACACCTGACATTCTTTAACTAATATGTTTATCCGATAGACAGACCAAACACAACTACAAATCAATAAAAAATGCAGCTATAAATGCATGTAGGGGAATTTGAACTTGAAAACTCTAGATAAACTGACCCCATGACCCATCAATGTAAATAGGCTCAAGGTTGCAAGTAAAAAAATGTACAAACATGTTAACAAAAATACAAGTTTCCTCACAATGTACTGAAAATGGATGATGAAAGCAAACCTTATCCTTGAAAAGATTTTCATCAGAAATGTCCTCAAGAGACCAAGAGAAGACAATATCGGTGAAGCCATGGTCATGGGGGACAGCTCTTTCCTGATTGCTTGAACAAGTAGCTTGCATCATTTCCTATATATCTGTATCATCAACTAAGAGTCACAATGTTAAATGAAAACCCATTTGACAAACGCCCTTTAAATAAGAAAAAAGAGCAAGAACATGAAGTTACTTAACCAGAAAGCAAGTGGGTAAAATGGCTATGGAGGACAAAACAAGGAATCTATAGTACCATGTATCAAAAGAAAGAGATACTTGTTATCCTTTTCTACCAAAAGAAAAAGTTAGTAGTAACACAGACAGATGATAACATGCTTATGTATATAGAGAGGGAAGTTGATTAGACACTGTAGTAACAACGGAGCTGTTGTTCTTTCATAGAAAAAGACGTTCTTTTTTTCTTTCATATAAAGATTTTCGTTTTCGAGCAACTGATAGTAAGAAAAAATTAAAGTGAATGAAGTAAGTTGTAACTTGCAGCTCGTGATTGTCTACGTCATTTTTATTTTTTATTTTTTATTTTTTCTTGATATTACCACTTCTAACACTACATCACTAGAAAAAATATCTATCGGGATTTATTAATAGAATTTGCTTAATAAACGGTTCGGAAATTTTTTTGATATTACAACTTCTGACACTAGACCACTAGGTCAGATATTTATTAAGACTTATTGATAGAGTTTACTTAACCAACGGTCCGAAAATCTACTACCAGAATCAGGAAAAAACTACCCACAAATAAATGGAAAATTGTCATACTAGATGAGAATTGAATCTTGCCAATGAGAAGCAAATGGGGTGCGTCTTAACCACTGGGCCATCCACCATCGTTATGTCCACATCAATTATTATTTATATGATTTGAGAAAAATTAAAGATAGATTATTCTTTTAAAATAAGTAAAAATAAAAGTTTGTGAAACTTATCAAGTAAGTTATCACTTAAAGTAATATTATATGAGTCAGAGGGTGCCCTTTTGGGGAAAAAATAAAAGATAAATTATTTATATGATTTGAGAAAAACGAAAGATCATTTATTCTTTTGTGAAAAAAATAAAAAATAAGTTAAGTTATAAGTTGCAGCTTTTAACTGTCTATATAAATTATTATTTATATGATGTAATAAAAGTTTGTGAAACTTATCAAGTAAGTTATCACTTAAAGTAATATTATACGAGTCAGAGTCAAGTTGTCCTTTTGGGGAAAAAATAAAAGATAAATTATTTATATGATTTGAGAAAAACAAAAGATCATTTATTCTTTTGTGAAAAAAATAAAAAATAAGTTAAATTGTAAGTTGCAGCTTTTAATTGTCCATATCAATTATTATTTATATGATGTAATAAAAATAAATGGTAGATTATTCTTTTAGAATAAATAAAAATAAAAGTTTATGAAACTTATCAAGTAAGTTGTCACTTTTAATAATACTATACAAGTCAAGATGTCATTTTGGGAAAAACATAAAAGATAAATTATTTATATGATTTGAGAAAAATGAAAGGTCATTTATTATAACTTTTTTTTTTTTTAATACAGGTCATTTATTTTTGTGAAAAATTAAATAAATAAATAAATAAGGTAACTTGTAAGTTATAATTCCAAAATGTGCACATCAATTATGATATGAGAAAGATAAAAGGTAAAGTAACTTTTTAAAAACCAATAAGAATAAAAGTTGATGAAACTTATCAAGTAAGTCATAGCTTTTAATAATATTATGTGGAAATTTCAAAAAGTAGCCTCATTTCAAAACCAAAAATCCTTTTTACCCTCTCAAAAGAAAATTTGTTTTTAACCCTTCAAATAAATAAATTGAATCCAATACCTTGTGATTTCAAAAATACCTTTATGAGTAAAATTTCAAAAATACCGTGACAGAAGAAGTGTGACAAAAGGCTCTTCTCACACTCATACTTGTCACGTTCAAGGGTATTTTGGTTAATATAGGATATTGGATGCAATTAATTTGTTTAAATGAGTAAAAACAATTTATTTATTTTTTTTAAATGAGCTGCAAACAAATTTTTCTTTTGAATTTAGATAGTTTTGAATTTTTCTCATATATTATAGAAGTCAAAACTTCTTTTAGGGAAAAAAAATAAAAGATAAATTATTTATATGATTTGAGAGAAATGAAAAGTCATTTATCCTTTTGTAGAAAAATAAATAGATAAATAGAGGTTGATGGAACTTTGTCAAGCAAGGTTACACTTTTAATAATATTATAGAAATCAAAATACCCTTTTGGGAAACAAATAAAATAAAAAATTAATGAATATTGTCAAGGAAATTTACATTTTAATAAGGAATTATATACTTGTAAAATCTAGCAAGTATTAGCAAAAGACAAATCTCTGTTGGCAATTCTTTAGGAAAGAGAAGTTGTTTAGACATTGATGATGAGTTTTCTAGGAGTTGACCCCCAAGTCTTCTTACTTTTTAATAATGAAATATTTATTTATTTATTATTATTTTCTTAAATCAATTAAATGTTCATTTATTACCATGTATTTGTTATTATAATACTTTTGTTTATTTTGAAAAGCAAAGTAATAAATGATTGACTATGTCTAATGATTTCCATCAGTATTTGAGAAGACAAATATTCATTTAAGACAAAGAAATAGCACACATTCGAAGCGGAAACGGAGACTAGCTGGCCTTCATTCTCTATCATTTCACATTATAGTTTTCTTGTTTCATATCTCTAGACCTGCTTCGTTTTCATATGCTAGTTTTGATTGCACGTGTTTAAATTTAGGAGAAAAATTATTTTTATCCCTAAATTTTGGGAATAATCAAAATTTTAATTATATTTAAGAAAGAATGAAATCAACCTAATCTTTCAAAAATGTGTTAATTAATCTTGCACATCAATCAACTGACGTTTAAACCTAACGGAAGTAGAAAATGACTTTTGTGCCCTTCACTTTGGTTACAATGCAAACAATAACTGTTTTGCCCTTAATAAAATTAAAAATTACAATTAGTTAAAAGTTAACAAAATAAAATTAAAACTAAACCCAAATAAAATGATATAACCAAAATCAGTGATGAACTAGTTCATCACATAGTTCATCACCGATTCTAGTGAAGAACTAGCACTAGATTCTAGTGATGTTCATCACCAGAATCTGGTGTTTGTTTGTTTGTTTGTCTGTTTTTTTTTTTTTAATTTTTTATTATTTTATATTTTTATTAATTATTTATTCTTTCATTTTATTATTTTTAAATTTTTTTAATTGTTTATTTTCTCATTTTTATTTCTTTTTTTAATTTTTTTCCAAATTATCTTATTCATGTATGTATTAGGATCCTAAATTACAATTAAAAATGACAAAATTACCCGTGCCCATCATGTTGACCGTCAGTTGATTGACGAAAGAGATTAATTTGACACGTTTTCGAAATGTTAGGGTTGATTTCGTCATTTTTCGAAGCATAGTTAAAAATTTAATCATTTCCCAAAACTTGGAGACCAAAATTATTTTTACCCTTAAATTATATTCATTTTTTTTTATCAAATAAGTTTTAAGGTTAAAACAATTAAATATTGTTATTTATAATTTATTTTGAGTAGATATTTAGATTTAACTATTGGATTAACAATATGTTTTTTACTTAAATTATAATAATATGTATGATATCATAAATAATAATTCTAAGTTTAACTGTAATTACAATATGTTTATGATGTGTTTATTTGATGGATTAAAAAAATAAGAATAGGGAATGAGAATGGGAAAGATTATTGATCTTTACTTGCTTTAAAATCAATCTGTAATGGAACAGAAATTATAGGTCCCATATGAATTTAGGGTTGTGAAATGGGAATCTTATTCTTCCTACCGCACTTAGGAATCTCATTATCATTCCCTTTTACTAGTTAAAAAGTCTTCTATATCCTTTATTAAAAAATGCTTATAGAGTACATAATTTTAATCAATAACATTTTTATAACTTGCAATTAATCCATCTGATTTCAAGGCAAAGTAAACATCTCAATGGGAATACTACTGATTTTGATTTTGATTCCTGTAATTGAAGTAAATAACTCATTCTGATTACAGATCATTTTGATTTCAAGTCATTCCGATTACGTGCAAATAAATGCACCCTTAGTTTAATTAGGAGACAAAAATGAAAACTCAATACATTTGTATCCAATAGATTAATAAAATTATAAAAATTATGTCAAACATTTGATACTTAGAAGAGAGTAACTAAATAAATAAACATAATAAAGTGAAACCTGTTATAAAATAAATAAAATGAAATAAAGAATGAGTTGTAGGAGGAGAATATTTTGATAACGCACATGAGATATAATAAGAGTAAATAGGTAAACATCAAATAATGGAAGTAAACAAAACCTGAACTAAAGAATGAGGGAGAATAAAAGAATATGACGGTACTTGTGCTTTTACTAAACTTGAAGAAGAAAAATTAACATTTTCTATTAAATGACATACACGATTATATATAGGCAGAAGAAGCACAACTTATTTACAATAATGATAATAATAAGGGAGATTTATCATTTTCAGCCAAATAAAAAGAGAATTTTTGTTTTTACCCAATATTTTATACAAATTTGTTTTTAGCCTCTCAAACAAATTATTTCCATTCTATACCTAAGATTACTAAATTACCCTTCAAATTAAAATCACCCAATTGCCCTAAGCAAAATTACCAAAATAACCTTCTTCTTCCTCCTACTTCCTCCTAGCATCCAAACCTCTCTTCTCTTTCTCTTTACTCTATTCATGGTTTTTGTTTTCTTCCATTCACCATTATAGCCGAAAGTCAAACCTCATAGTAAGGGATTCTTCATTTGAGCTTCTTTGTCCATTGAAGGTTTTTGATTCATTCAAGTGTGATCCGTTTTGAAGCTTCTTCTTTCATTTCAAGTGATTTGAGTTTCGAAGGTAATGTATGTGTTTTTGTTGGTTGGTTTTTAGGTTATTTTGTTCAAATTGTAAGGTAAAGGCTTTAAGAGTGATTTGGTTGTGATAAATACCATCCGAAAGATAGATTTGTAGATTTGCAGTTTCTGCAAAATCTGCGACGAAATCGGTTTTTAAATTAACTAAAAAACCACTTTCGGTTTTTACAGAGGTGTAAAACTGATTCTCTATTGTGATCAATTTTTCATGCCACTCAAAAACCGAAATCGGTTTTTTATGTATATGAAAAACTGATTTGAATAATTTTTTATGTTTTCAATATTTGTTGTGTTTTGGATGCCGTGTATTAAATTTTAGTGTTATATGTGGTTAGATATGATCGTAGGTAGTGTTAGCATAATTGTGATATATCTTTTGTTTTTAATGATGGACATTGATTTATTGTGTTAGATTTTGTTTTATATGATTGTACTTTGTAATGTTGTCCCATTATAGTGAGACTAATTAAACATTCTTTGAATGTTATAGGAATGACTTACGAAACGATCGTCATCAACTTTGATAGAGAGTGGAATGGATCTAACTACGTTGGGGGTGAGTCGATCATGTGTGGGGTCTCCAAAGATAGTACTTTTTCATTGTTGGTGGATGTTGTGTATAGAGAGACTAGCATTGATAGAAGAAGGTGGGATATTCATATATATTATTTACTACAAAGCATGACAAATGGTCAAGTGAAAAAAATACGTATTATGTCCGATCTTGGTGTGGTTGGTTTGATGGCGGTGAGAAATATTGATGTTAGAGAGATTTACATTGATAAGGTTGTAAGAGATTTTGGAGCTGAAGTTAGTAGGCATATCGTTTGTCCAAATGTCACCGACTCAATACCAGACACAAGACATGAGATGCCAAATAGTAATAGACCTGTAGATCCGTATATGGTTCAAAGTCAATTTTATCTGACTTCAGGTGTTGGTAGCAATCAGGTTGATGCTTTGGTCACCCAATTTACATCTATAGAATGTCCCATTCATGACATTAATAATGATTATATGAATGATGTTAGTGATGATGAAGAGCAAGACACAGATGATAATGGTGATGGGATAGGGGATAGTGATGAAGAGGAAGCTGGAATTAATGATGTCGACGAGGATGAAGGGTTTCTAGAAATAAGATTTTCGGGTTTACAATTTCAGAACAATCTTTCACAACCATACTGGATTGTTCCCGGTGTAGAACTGGGCGACATTGAGGCTACTTCAAGCGCTATGTCAACTGTCTATCAACGTGGTACTTTGTATAAAGGTGCATTCTTTGATAGTAAACAAGAAATGTGTACAGCTATTGGAGAATATGCTCTGAAATCCAAGTTTGAATATCGTGTTAGACGCTCAGACGCGGAACGATTTGAAGCTGGTTGCAAGGATAAGAGTTGTAGCTTTATAGTTCGTGCAAGATGCAGAAAAGGTTGTTCGATGTGGTTTGTGTTGAAGTATGTGGCGGAACACACGTGCCGTCAGGTAGCCATGGAATCACATATGAAAAGTGTGAAGGCTATTGTTATCGAAAAATTATATGCGGGAAAGGTGGGGAGGGATATTTATACACCTAATCGTTTGATCGGAGAAATGCTAGAGCAGTATGGTGTGCAGATCTTGTACAGTAAAGCTTGGAAGGCTTTACAATATGCAAAGAAACTAGCATATGGACAAGTGGACGAGTCATATCAACAGCTTCCGTCCTACTTTGAAATGTTAAAAGTATCAAACCCCAGCACCATGACGGCAATTGAGAGGGATGAAAACAACCGGTTCTTGTATTCGTTCGTTGCACTTGGAGCTTGTATTGAGGGTTTTCGATCTTACATGAGATCGGTTGTTGCTATTGATGCCACTTATTTGAAAGGTGAATACAAAGGGGTGATTTTTTTTTGCTGCCTGCAAAGATGGGTCGGAGATGAGTTATCCCATCGCTTTTGGATTTGCTGATGGAGAGTCAGACCGTTCATGGACTTGGTTTTTAAGCAGATTACGAGAGGCGATTGGTGTGTCAAACGATTGGCTTATCGTATCCGATCGTCACAAAAGCATATCAAATGGGATGAGTGTAGCTTTTCCCAAAGTCCCTCACATATTGTGTTTTTTCCACCTGTGGCAAAACCTTAAGCAACACTGTAAAAAGTATTCGAATGTAGTGGAAAAAGCATTTTACAGTGCAACATACAGTCATGTGCCATATGACTGCGATAGAATGTTAGAAGAAATTCGGGCGTTGCATCTGAAATCACATGAAACTTTGGTTAAGGTTGGGGTAAGCAGGTGGTCACGGACATATTGTCCAAACAGAAGATATGACATGATGACCACTAACATTGTAGAATCACTCAACAATTGCATGATGCAAGCACGTCGTTTGCCAATAACTACCGCATATGAATATGTGAGAAATGTGTTACAAAGATGGTTTAATAATAGACGTGGTGTTGCTGAAAAACTCACGACTTTTGTTACCACTGCTGCGTACGATCGAATCATGTTGGCCAAAAATTTATCAACAGAAGGTACCGTACATCCTATTACAGAACCGATCACATACAGTGTTCTACATCCTAGCAAAGGCGATGCAGTGGTTAATATTGAAACATGCACATGCACTTGCTTGAAGTGGAACTTAGATCAGTTGCCATGTATTCATGCATGTGCTGTAGCCAGGTATCATAATTGTACGTTGTTAATTTTTATATTTAATGTCATATCATATTTTTACATTTAAATAAATATTTATGATACATGTCAGGCTTAAGGGCGTTAGTTGTGATACACTTTGCAGTCATTATTATAGCACAGAGTGGCTGAAAGCTGCATATTCACGTCCGATCAATCCCGTTCCTAAATTATCTGATTGGAATGTTTCCACGGAAGTTAGAAGCATGATTGTACTACCATCCATAGGAAAAAGACAAGCAGGTAGGCCGAAAGAGGTTCGGATTCCTTCCGTTGGGGAAGCTCGTCGAACTAAGAAGTGTGGAAAATGTGGTCAGAGGGGACATAACCGTCTTCGTTGCCCTAACCCCCCAACATCCTTCAGTGGAGGGACGAGCGGAGCCGCAAGTGCAGAAGCCCAAACTAGCGAAGCCGCTACTGCAGAAGTTGGAACAAGTACAAATGCTCATCCAAATACTGCGCCCTCACGAAGATGCCGCCTCTATCATGAGACTGGACACAACCAACGTCGATGCCCGCAACGGTTTCCTCCTCCCAATCAAATGATGGGTAATGATCCAAACATTGATGATTAGACACATTAATTAATTGAAGCTTTTATTTTAATAATATGTATTATGTTATTTCAGGCTTACTTGTTTATGTTGATTTAATCTTCATCAGAGTACAATGAAACTTATATTATTTTTTGTTTAATGACGTCTTGCAAGTATTTTATTAATTAGAACACATCTAGCATGTAAATGTGCATTTATTTATTTATTTAGCATATGTTTAAATTTTGGGAACTCAAACTTTTATAATGACACAGGTTTCCTCAGTTATATGACACATTATTTAGCATAAGATTGCAATAATATACACTAGGTCTAAATTGGTAAAAGAAACTGATTTCGTTATTCAGGTTGATCGGTTTTTCATTATTGATAAAAAACTGAAATTGGTTTTTAATAGCTCATAAAACCGACATTGCTTCATCTGCCATATGCACGTCTGATCGGTTTTTCAGTTAAAGGAGAAACCGATTTCGGTTTTTAAACCCACTTAAAAAACTGATCTTTGTCTTTCTTGAGTTCATCCCCTTCTGATGGCTCTTGGTGGGCAACAAATGACCCCGACTTATTTAAATTTAAACAATTAAAGTAAAATTGGGTAAATAACTTACGTAATGACTATGTATGGTGAAGTTGAAGTTAAACCTAGTATTCGGTGATAACATTTTCACATTGTACAAATCTTAATGTAGATTCATCTAACCATGTTTTATTGTTATATTAGTCCATACTGAAATGCAACATTAATTCTATGATTTTTAGTGTATTTTGATCACTGGAAACCTAACATTTGAAGGGAAAAGGGGTCAAAATCTCTCAAAATGCCAAGATCGGTTTTCCATATTGGTTAAGAAACCGCAATCGGTTTTCCATTAACCTTAAAAACCAAACAATAATTTATCCCACCTTTTTCATCTGATCGGTTTTTCATGCGTATGAGAAACCGATTTCGGTTTTTACACACCACTGAAAACCGATTAGACGATTGTTTCTCCTTTTTGGATATTATTGAATAATACTATATATTCATTCATTATATAGTAATCGATAACCTATAATCAAGAATGAAAATATTGATATCTTAGATGATCTAAACGTATATGTGGCTTCCATTTTTATTTATATAATATTGATAGAATGGCATAAATTAAATTTTATATAGTTTTTTATATAATCACACAGGCATCAAGTGTAAACTATTTTATCTCCACACCCATCATTTTAAAAAACCTTCATTCTTTTACTTTAGGAAAAAAAAAAAAAAACCTATTAATTAAATTTTAAAAAACCTTCATTCTTTATTAAGTGCTATTTATATACATTATTTGTGCGACTCTACCGATTTTATTCACTGTTATTATTATATATTATCAGACCTGAAATTGTAAATTAGACTTTAAGTTATTAGAACCTTAAGTTATGGATTTCAATTAATATAACTTGAAGTTCTAAAGTTTAATTTATTAGAATTAGAAGTTCTAAATTTTCAATTTAATTAGAACCAAAAGTTATATATTCTAAATTTGTTTAGAGCCAAAAGTTCTACACTTCCCATTTAATTACAATCAGAAATTCTATAAGTAATTAAAATGATTGGTGTGATTTAGAAAAGAATTCCAATCTCAATTATACCAAAACCTGAAATTTTGAGTTACTATAAAATTTAGATATGTAATTATGAAATACAATCACATCATAGCTTGAAAACAATTAAAAAAAAATTATAACGTGATTTCATTGATTATAGATCGTTACATATTTTATTTGGAGTTCATTGATATTAACACAAATAAAAGGTAAAATGTGTATATATAATTTATTTAATTAGAAAATAAATAAAAAGGTAACTTAAAATATTAGAAAATGCTCCCATTTAATTAATAAAAATAAATACAATTACTTATATAAATGAATGAATAATTAATAAAAATAAATACAAGTACTTATATACAACCTCTCCATCAGAGTCAACTATCTATTTTCCAAATTTATTCACTTTATACAATGGTGTCGAAAAGGTATACAGATCCCTTGCAATCTTTGCCCTTAGTGCAATGACATCTGCAACCTGATCCCATCGTCTTGATTTCCATGTAGTCTCGTTTGATTGTAACAAATCATGTATGTACATGGCCACATATGCTCCACAGCTCGTCCTGTATTAATAACAAATTAATTAAATGATGTTATCATACCATTAAATATAATATAAAATAAAAATATATATATATTATATATATAAATATTAAATTTTCATTTAAGTTACAAATTTACTCACCCATCGAGTTGCTGGGGCACAACCGATCTATCAAGACGTTCAACTGTCCATCGCTCATCCATAGGTGGCATCTCTATCTAGGTCCTCTCATAAAATCCCACAAACCGCAAGAAAATGGGCATCAAACACACCAGCGGCTCAAGTGGCTCAATGTGGAAAGCTAAGTCAGTATGTGCAAGAGAATTATATATTAATATCTTCTTCTGTCTCAGGCACACCTGACAAAGGACCCAGTGATTTTGATCTAGGCTACAAGGCAGCAACACCTGCAATTTGAAGACGTCAGTGATATAAGACTAATTAAAATATTTAAATGATCAAATAATAACTTATAATTTTTCATACAACACTCACATTTTCGACTTCCCACCACGGTACTAATGAGTCTAACTTGCCAGAACCGAATGCTAGCCACTCTGAGGGTACATCAGCTGTAACCAGATCAAATGTTTTTCCTTTGAGGACGTATTGCTCTCTATAGTATAATGTCATCAATGCCTACAAGATAAAAAATTAAACATGTTATCACACTTAAGGGACATATGACGATAAATTGTAACGACATAACTGATTAAAATGTAAACACTCACAAATAAAGAGCTCCCATGAACCGCATATCTAGTGTCCTCAACCTCATTCCCCTTCTTTCGTAAACACATCAAATAAGAATCGATGTGCTCAGAAGTCAACCATCTGTTCTCATCCTCAATGGTTTGCAATGTGTCTGGTATCACGCACCACTGACAACGATCAATTGCACGCCTAAATTAAAAGAAAAAAAAATAGGTTAAATTTTTTTTAATAGTAACCAACATAAAGGTATAAAACTGCTTATTATCAAAACCTGAGATCCAACGACGTGGAAGAAGCTTTTTATTCATTGTAGACAACCTCTACGGGGTCTACAGACTCTGCCACCTCCTCAACCTGCATTTGGGGCACCTTCTTTTTCTTTTTTGGCGGTCCAAGATCAGTGTATGGTGTCCGTAGAAATGCCGCTGGCTTCGTCTTTTGTTTGCCCCGCTCCTGGATGACCTCATCATGCAACTGTAAGGAAATCAAAACTATCAATTAAAATAAACATTTAGAATTATAAATCAAACTGTAACACAATTGAAATATTATACGTACCTGGTCATCACCACGTTTATCCTCCTGATGGACCTCCTGCTCCTCCTGATGGATGGTTGTCTGGTCTCTATGGATAGGCGACTGATGGAATACCTCATTATCATGGCCAAGTGGGGGTGGTGGTAATGGTGGTGGTGGTAGTGGTGGTGGTGGTGGTGGGGGTGGGGGGGTGGTGGTGGTGGGCTATAGATATGGTCATCAGGGACAATGCTCCCATCATCATCATCATCATCATCATCGTCGTCGTCGTCGTCGTCATCCATAGGAATCTTTAAATATTCTTCCACCCGTCTCAGTCTTCTATCCATCTTACTTACTTTCTTGTAGGTTGCCTTCTGTAAACCCACAAAGTACTCAAACAACTGCATCACCTGCATAAATAAGTCATTTTACACAGTGTACACAATTGAAAAAAAAAATTTCAACAGAGTCTCCCCTGTTTTTTGAGTATCCAGGGAAATATAACCTGCATATTTAAAATTACACTTCGTCTATCATGTTTAGAGACTCCGTCTCTCTATCCCACTTCATATGATTATACAACATATCCACAACTTTTCCATTTACTCAAATGCACATTCACTTAACAATGAAATAAAAAAAACGATTAAGATTCGTATCTCAGAATGTACTGTAGGTACATCGTGCACCTTTTTTGCTCGTAACTCCGTAAAGCTATCCTCTGATTCAGGCTGTGCACTTGGGATGTCTTCATTCTGCTCCTCATCATCCCTTGCAAACTCATCAACCTCATCATCACCCCTTTCATCATCACCACATGCATCATCATCATCATCATCATCCTCCTCACTCCCTCCACCACCAACTTTATGTACCTCTTCGCCAACCAAATACTTCAGATTGAATGATGTCCAATAATCCGTCTCCTTTTCGGCATCAGTAGGCTCAAGGGTTTGTGTAATACCAACTATCTGCAATATACATATATAAATGGTTAGTTATATTATTATTAAGGATGGTTAAAACAAAAAAAATGAAGGAAACCATTTTCAATTACTTTCACCACTTACAGGGGGAAAATCATTCAGGTTGGTTATGCCTTTCGGGGTCCTTTTCAGTGTCCGTCTTCTACACCTTGGTAGTTCATTTTGCAAGGACTGATTATCTTTCGCTATCTTCTCTCGTAAGACCGGGAATATTTCCACCAACCACCATTATAATTTGATTAAACAAATAACAAACATATAGTTAGTGTATATATATATATATATATAAAATAAAATTCTATATATCAACCATATTAAAAGGAAACTATCATTAATTATTTACCATATTAGGTATACCTGAAATGTCGAAATATAACCATAAAGATTAATGGTCTTCGGTGGGTTTTTCACCCGCTCTTCATTAATCGCCATATGGAGACAATGGATCAGAGTACTATAGCTCAATGTACCCCAAGGGAACGAGTTCCATAACTCCGCATTCTCTATCATCACCCACATAAAGTGACCAATGCTAGCCCTGTCATCCTGCCCCATGAAGAGATGGAAAGTGATCCCTACAGTTGCTAACTTCAAAAGATCCTCATCATTTAAAAAATTTTCACCCGCACGGCCCTGACGTCCTGTATGGCTCCTTGCCTCAACAAAGGTGGCTAGACCGGGGAGACTCGGCGACTCTCCATCAAACAATCACCATAGGATACTCTTTTAATCATTCTGCACCGTATTGAAGATTTCTCGATCTACACCCCCAAAAGGAAGTCCTGTCACCAATAAAAACTCCTGTTTCCCAAACCTATATGTTCTTCCCCTGATTTCAAACCACATTTCATCACGGCGCCCACCGGGGACCTCCACCTCTCTAACAAGAAACCATAATATCACTGAAGCAGCTGTTGTATTGTTGCTGCTTATCTCTAAAACATGTCCGAATGGGCACTCTCTTATGAACCGGTCGTATAAGCCTCGCTTAGTAATTACCGCAATGATTACACCAAGCCATTTTTGCCCAATATGTGTATTCCCGCTTTAATTCTTGCTAATTGTTTGTGAACTATATTTGTACTTGAAATCCATCTGTAGAAAACAACCAAAAACAGCAAATGATTAATACAGTATTCAAAATGTGAACACCTACAATCGGTTTTTAACTATGTGCATTGATCGATTTTTCACCATGGCTGGAAAACCGATCAATGATATTGATCGGTTTTTCACCAGGGCTGGAAAATTGATCAATGATATTGATCGGTTTTCCAGCCGTGGTGAAAAATCGATCAATATCATTGATCGGTTTTCCAGCCATGGTGAAAAACCGATCAATGATATTGATCGGTTATTCACTTCGGTTTTTCACAGTACATAAGAGAAAAATTGATCAACTTGTTGAAACCGAAGTACAAAACCCCCGAAGTCGAAAACTGAAGTTAACAACCGATTGTGAAAAATCAATTTCAAAAACATCAGGCCAACGACGCTGCGATCATCGTTTTCAACACAAAAACAACACCACAATTGGCCATTTTCAACACAAATACAACCAAATCTAACCTATTCTAATCTAATCATCATAACCTAACACAAATCCAACAAAATTTAATCATCATAACACATAAAACATCTCAAATTTGCAAAACGAAATTAAAAAATCCCTAACATGGTAGATTCGAGTACCTTGCCAAACTTGAGAGGGTCGCCGGCGGTCGGAGATGGTCTGCCAATGTCGAAAACGGCGAGAGAATGACCGAAAACTGTCGAACGACTGGTCAGGTAGTGCAAGGAGGCGATCGGGTACGGGTCGCACAGTGTGGAGGGTCGTGCAAGGGGGCGATCGGCTATGGGTCGCATAGTGTGGAGGGTCACCGGCGGTTGGAGATGGTCTGTCAATGTCGAAAACGACGATAAAATGGCCGAAAACTGTCGAACGGCTGGTCGGGTCATGCAAGGGGGCGATCGGGTACGGGTCACACAGTGTGGGTCGAGTTTTTGAATGGGAAATCGGTGATGAAAATGACTTTCCACCGATTTCTTACAAATATATAAGGAGGGGTTGTTTTGTAATTACATATTTTGGTTTTTTTAATTTTTTTGAAAATTAAGGGCTTATAGGTAAATATATGCAAGGGCATTATGGGTATATAATGAAATTTATTTGTTTGAGGGGTTAAATTCAATTTGTTTAAAAATATTGGGTAAAAACAAAAATCGTCATTTTCAATTGGGTATTTTTGGTAATTTCCACTAATAATAATAATAATAAAATGGTTGCTTGTGGAGGTGGTAAATCCACCATCATTATATGACACTTCCCTTTGGATTTACACCTTTTAAGATAAATCGCCTCATTAAAAACCTTGCCAGTAAAACTCAATGAGATAAAACTTAGTTGAAGGGGAAAAGAGTGCAACATACAAAAAAAAAAAAAAAAAAAAAAAAAGATGATATGCTCCTCCTGATGAAACTTCTACTAAGTTAACTATCTAGCTTGGAGAGTCGACACATGCTAATGCCGTGTATTAATTTTTCAAATGTTGATGTTGGTAGAGTTTTTGTAAATAAATCTGCTACGTTATCTGTAAAGCATATCTGCTTCACATCTGTAAGCCATTGAATTTGATTTGATGGATTTCTCAGAAATAGTCCCTAAATAATTATTGGAGACTCTAAATGGTTTATGGAAACGCTTAAGGTCATAAGGACTCATAGGGATTGAATTAAACTCAATTGGAGATTAAACAGAAGGATAAAATAGTGAACGAAATCGAATAATTTTTCAAGGAAATAAGGGACTAAATTGAAGATAAGTTTTAATAATTGTGGTTAAAGTGGAATTAAGCTAAAAGTCAAGGGGGAGACTAAAATTTTAGCAGGATGTGACCGTCATTTTGAGGATAGTTTGGGGAGGAAAATAGAAGCCAAAAGTTTGTCTAAAAATCTAAAGAGAGAGAGAGAGAGAGAGAGAGAGCTGTCGTGTGAAACCAGAGAAGAAGCGAGAAAGAATAAGAGAAGAAGAAAGAAGAAGAAGAGAAAGAGGAGGAAGAAGAGCTGCCGTCGGCCGACCAAGGAGTTCGCCGACCAGCCGCGACCGAGCGACACCACAATCAAGCAGAAATAGGTCGCATGTGCTGGAATCGCCATTGACCGAGCTGTCGTCGAGCAGCTGGAAGCCGACCCGATCTGCCGCTGTCGATGACGACGACGCCAAGCTGCTGTCCCGTCGCTGACCTGTAGAATCAACTACCTCGACGTCGATCTAGCTCGTCGACCGACCAGCAGAGCTCCACCAGAACTGCAGTAGATCACGCGAGGTAGAGAGAGGAAGAGAACGGCGATGAGCTGCCGTCCGAGCTGCGCCGATCTGCGGAACCCAGCCCAGCTGAACCAGTCCTTCAAGCTCGCCATACCCAGCTCGAATCTAGCTGCAAACGTGACCAGAACCAGCCCTTTCGCGCACACACAGATAAGCGGCAGAACGAGGAGAAAAGAAAAGAGATCAGTCGCAAGAGAGAGAGATCGCGCGAGGGAGAGGAAAGAGAGGAAGATCCAACCGAACCCAGTCCAAAACCACCCCCAAAACAGTCCCTAAACGAAGTCAAAGCGAAGAGAAATAGTGATTTCGCGAGGAAGATAAGGGGTGACGAGGGAGCTCGAGGATCGAGGTGAGAGGATTAGGGGCTCCGCATGCGCTATTTTCAGTCATCAGTTTTGTGAGTGAGTTTTATTTAAAGATTTTAAAAGTATTTCAAATTATCAAATTTGATTTGATAAGTAATTGCTTGAGTTTATTTTAAATGCATTAATATATGCATGAACATTAATTTGAAATGAGAATGTGATTTTATATGCATATATATAAAGTTGTTGAAATGAAATTTCAGAAACTAAGTTTTCAAGTTTGAATTGAGAAAATCAGTTTCCGTGCTTAATGCACTCAGAAAATGAGTTTTAGTGCTTATGACACTCAGAAATCAGATTTTAGTACTTTACGCACTCAGAAAAGAGAATTGTGCTTTTGCACCAGAAAGTTAAAGCAGAAAAGAGAAAAGTGTTTTCAAAACCAGAAAGTATCCCCTCAGGGATTTTCAGAGATTACAGAGCAGTTTAGACCCGATCGGTCTATCCCACTTCAGTTGGCACAGTCCTGGGGAGGGATAAGTCACTAACCAGGGGGATAAGTGTTAGAGTCTGTCAGTCGAGTCGCCATTACTGATGTGAGGTAGTGTTTCGTGTGCTATGGTTAGCGCTGAGAAATTCTGCACATGGCCACGAGATGTCTCAGGTTAGGCGAGCTATGGCTAGCACTGAGAAATTCCGCACATAGCCACGAGATGTCTCAAGAGTTGACGAGCTATGGTTAGCGCTGAGAAATTCCGCGCATAGCCGTTAGACTTGAGAGACCCCAGATTTAGGGATACTATGGTAATTTCAAAAGATATCAGGAAACAGATTTAAAAAGAAAAGCTTATTTGAGATAAAAGATATTTTATAATTATTATTGAAATTATTTATGATTTACAGTTGCAAGTTTTGTATTTAAATACGTGCATGTGCTTAGAGATGAATTCTCTTGTTTAAGTTGATGCTTAAAATATATAAGTTTGAAATGTTTTAGAAACAAAGAATAGTTTTCAAACGTTTTCAGAGGAGGACATTTTGAAAATCAGATTTTGAAAGAAAAGATAAATCATCACTCACTGAGCTTCTAGCTCATTATTTTTCTGTTTTATATAAAAACCTCCTCAGGTACTCTCAACAGGTAGCCGATCAGTATCATTACCTCCAGCGGGTGAGCCAGCGCGACACGACATCATTTGAGTAGTTCATTTTGTTTCATCAGTTAGATTTTCATGTAAATCTCTTTTAAAATGTATAAAGGATTTGTAATTATTCGTTTATAACTGTTTTTAAATTGCTTTTGATTTAAATGTGGTTTATTAAATTGTGTTTGGATTTTATTGAGTTGAATTGAAAGTTTACATGCATGATTGAGGCCTACGGGCAACCAGAAGTTGGGTTGGTGATAATTTTAGTCGAAGTGTTGTTTTTCTATAAACAGGTTTTTCGGGAACGTTAAAAATGCAGTCGTTATGATGACGAAATCTTATTAGAAAAATGAGTTTCGAAAATTAATTTAAAATTAAAATTAAAAATTTTTCCTGCGCGTTTTTAGTTTTTAAAGAAAACTCAACCTAACGATGTTTCAGAAAGTATGAAAGAGTTTAGGGTTCGCTCCACGGGTTTCGCTTAGTCCGACTAGTCGGGTCTGAGAGGGATCCGTTAGGGTGCCCGGCGTGACCGACCGGATAAGAGTTAGAGGTATTCGGGTCGGGTCGCGTCAACATCAACCTGTTTACTTTCTTGAAGCTCGTGTGTATAAAAGAACTTTGGTGAGATATACTTAGTTCTATCTCCATTGATATATCCTCCCCTGACTTGAGCAATACACATTGTATTCTTCATGAATTATAGTTGGCCCTTTTATGGTTTGAATAAGCCCATAAGTATTTCGTATATGACGAATGATTGATCTCAACTACACACACACTTTCGACTTGCCTCATAAAGTGCTAAACTCTCAAAATGATTAGAAGATGTAGAAACAAGAGTTTGTTTCATGGAACGTCAAGAGATTGTTGTGCCATTGTATGTAAAAACACATCCAATTTGTGAACGTGCCTTATGTGGACCAAAAAGATATCATGCGTTAGAATAAAATAACCCTAAATTTGTAGTTCCGCAAAGGTAATGAAGAATATGTTTAATTCCATTCCAATGGGACGTGTCGGTGTGGAGCTGAATCTAGCTAATAAATTAACCGAAAATGCAATATCTGGCCTAGTGTATTGTGCCAAATATAGGAGGGCACCAATTGCACTAAGATATGACACCTCAAGATCAAGTGTCTTTTCCTTAACTTCTTTAGGTCTGAATAGATCCTTCTTGGGATCAACAGAATGAATAACCATAAAGGTACTTAAAGGATGAGCTTTATCCCTGTTAAAACTTTTCAAGATTTTTTTGATATATGCCTTTTGATGGACTAATATTCTGTTTGATTTGTGATCGATTTCCAAACAAGACAATATCATATCTTCCCTAAGTTTTTCATCTCAAATTTTCTTTTCAAATATTCAGCAGTTTTTAAGAGGTCTTCATGAGTTCCTATTAAATTCATGTAATCGACATATAATACTATAATGGCGAACCCTATTCCTAATTTTCTCATACAAACACATGAGCATATAAGGTCATTCATATATCCTTCTTTGATCAAATATTCACTCAAGCAATTATACCACATTCTTCCAAATTTTTTTAGTCTATACAATAATCGTTGCAACTTTATTGAGTATAATTCACGAGGTTTTGAATTATATGCTTCGAGCATTTTGAATCCTTCAAAGATTTTCGTATAGATACTAGTATCAAGTCAACCATACAAATATGCAATTACCACATCCATTAAATGCATTTCAAGTTTTTCTGCTATTGCCAAACTATTTAAAAATTGGAATGTAATCGTGTTCATCATGGACTGAATATATTTCATCATAATCAATTCCAGGTCTTTGTGAGAAACCTTGTGCGACTAATCATGCCTTGTATCTTACGATTTCATTTTTCTTATTACATTTCGAAACAAATACCCATTTGTATCCAACTGGTTTAACATCTCCAGGTGTTTGAACTATCCAAATATATTTCGTTTGGCTAATGAACTTAATTATGCTTGAATTGCTTCTTCCCATTTAGGCCAATCAGGTCATTTCTTATATTCATTAGCAGTATGTGGTGTACAATCATCACTTATGATTTCAGTAGCTACTGTGTAAGAGAACATGCCATCAATGACTATTTTTTCACAGTTCCATTTTTCTCTTACATAATTTATCAAAATTTCTTCATTTCTTGATTGTTGTATTTGTTCAAATGTTTGTCCTTCTTCATGGACTTTGGCCAATTATGTGGTTTGCAAATCTTCAAAAGTCGTTGTCTCTTTTAAGAACATACCTTTGGATAACTTTAGTACTGTTTTCAACAAGATCATGATATTTCATTTTGCGTTTCCATGGAGCAGTATCCTTTCAGCCAAGCGACCTATCACATTTTTTATGCATAACAGATGAATTATTTGCTACCGTTTGTTTCGATTATTCAATAGGCATAGTCACCCAAGCTGGAGTATTGGTAGTAGGCATATAAGATTTGATTACCTTTATTGTATTAATAAATGTGTTTGGTAACTAATTAGCAATCACTTGTACTTGCATTATTCTTCATACTTCATTTTCACATTGATTAGTATAAGGGTCCAAATGAGACAAAATACCAACACTCCATAAAAAGTTTACGCTTTCCTATAGAAAGAGTTTTCTTTTCTCTTAGTTATGGGAACTAATTTTCATTAAAATGACAATCTGTAAGATGTGCGGTGAAAAGGTCTTCCATCAGGGGTTCATGATATCAAATAATATAAGGTGATTTAAAGCCAACATAAATCCCCAAACAACATTAGGGTTCCATCTTAGACCTTTGTAGGGGTGCAATAAGTACATATACAGCACAACCGAATGATCTTAGATGAGATATATTGGGTTGATGACCAAGCATAAGTTGTAATAGGGAATATTGATGATATGCAATAGGTTGGAGGCGAATTAGCACAGCAACATGTAGTATGGCATGACCCCATACAGATATTGGTAATTGCATTCATAAAAGTAAGTTCGAGCAATTACTTAGAGGCGTTTGATAAATGACTCCGTAAAACCATTTTGAGTTTGAACATGTGGAATTAGATGCTCAACATCAATTCCAATGGACATGCAATATTCATCAAATGCCTTTGATGAAAATTCACTAGTATTATCTAAGCGAATTGTTTTGATTGAGTAATCTAGAAATTGTGCTCATAGTTTGATAATTTGTGCAAGGAATCTAACAAAGGCAACATTACGAGTTGACAATAAACAAACATGCGACCATCGTGCAGATGCATTAATTAAAGCCATAAAATAGCAAAATGGTCCACTTAATGGATGAATAGGTCTACATATGTCACTTTGAATTCTTTGAAAAAATAAAAGGGATTTAAAATGAATTTTAGAATGGGAAGGGGATTATTTAATTACCAATTTTTCTTGAGAGCAAGTAGTGCAAAAGTTCTTTAGGCAATAGAATCCTTTGATTCTTTAATGGGTGTCCATTAGAGTTTTCAATGATCCCACGCATCACATTAAACCTTGGGCGACCAAAGCGATCATGCCAAAGCTGAAAATTTTAGTGTCTGAAATTTTTTTATTTATAACCATGTTGACAAGACCCAATCTGAATCTTACCGTATTTACATCCAGAGGGCCCTGCCTGGCACCCCAACGGATCTCTCCTAATTCTACTTAATGGGCTAAGGGGAACTCACGGAGTAAACCCTTAAAATATTTTCTTTCTTAGGAAAACTAGAATGGATTGGATTTTTTTTTTTTTAATTAGAAAATTCAACAACACAACAGCTGCATTTTTAACTTAACCAAAATAACCTGCAAAGGAAAATACACTTCCATATACTTTTATTATTCCAACCCAACTTCTTTTGCCTCAAACATACTTATTATGGCATAAATCAAATTTCCATTTTGTTAATAATCAAAAGCATAAAATAATAAATCAAATGCAATTTCATATATAATTAATTTACCACTCATTTACGATTTAAACATATATTTACATACAATTATTTTCAAATACAAAACGTGCACAATATATTATTACAGAAGCATGGTCGTGTCGTCACCCACTTACTTCTGGAGGAGCCTTCTGCTATCGGTCACCCACTTCAATACCTGAGGAGGTTTTTAAACATAAAAACAGAAAATAATGAGCTATAGGAGCTCAGTGAATGCTTAATTTCTTTTTAACTTAAATTATTTTATTTCTTAAAATATCTCCTTAAAACGGTTTAAACTTCATTTACAATTCTTAAAATTTCTTATAAGTACCAAAGCGTGCCTAAAACTCCTCATAAACTTGGTGAGTGCAAATCCATAAAACACATATATGCACAAAACTTTTTCATAAAACTTATAAAATCGTAGAACACATAAAAGTATCGAAATACTTATAAAACTTATAATTTAGAAAATAATTTGAACTCATACATACATAACGTTCCATAAAAACTTAAAAACTAATAAACATATAAGAAATTCTTATTTCTTAAGCTTTCTAAAGTTTGAATATTCAATTGCAAAACATACGTAGAGATCTTTAAAGCTCATGTATAAATCAAACTTAATGTAGCTCATATCTTAAAATGAAGACTTAAACCTTACTTCGATCGTAAACTATACAAATGAAAATTATAAACCCTTAAATGCGAAAAGTCTTATATAAAGCTTTTAAATTGAACCATATCTTGAAACTTAAATATACATATAGATTTCATATAGAACTTATGGTGCACAACATATATAAGAATTGAAATCTCAATTCAATGCTTAACTTAAAATAGAATTTCCATAAAGCATCATAAATATTCATAAAACGCCGTAGAAAAATTATGGATTGGAGAAAACTTAGTTTCATTTGATCGTAAAGTTTCATTTAATCGTAAAGCATAATTAAAACATATTACATATTTTTCTTTGTTTTCAATATTTAGAATACTTACTTAATTTTTGAAAAGCGTCATTCGTACCCCGTAATACTTACAACCACGCGATAGCTATGATAACGCTAACCGACGTGGAGTCACGTGGCACTTTTATCAAACATCAACCGCGACACTTACTTACTTATAAAGACATCCCGTAGTTATGTGCGGAATATTACATCGCTAACCATAACACGAGATAATATCTCACAAAAGTAGAGGCGACACGACAAACTTAAATCCCCCCTGAATTAGTGACGCATCCCCCCTGGACTTACCATACTAATGTGGGATATACAGGGCGGGTCTAAAACTTACTTATAAAGGTGGGTATACTTATGACCTTTGAAATTTTCATTTTATTTTCTTATTTAGTGCAAAAGCACAAAATTCACTTATTAAAGTGCAATAAGCACAAAATCTTAATTTGGAGTGCATTAAGCATAAAGCTCGTACTTAGAAATACATAAAACTTCAAATTTCATTTTCTTATTGCATAAAGCACAAAATATCATTTTTATTCAATCATACATAAAACCTTATGCATACATTTTTAAAATTTCGTATGGAACTTAAAATTTAAATAAATATATAAATAGCTAAGAATACTTGACAGACCCCTTTCCCTAAGCGATCCGCCGGCACCCTATGGTGACCCTCCAGCTAACCCTTACGCTCAGCTAAAGGATTCTCGTAGAGCTAAGCCGTGTTCTTTCTAAAACCTTTTCAAAAATAGCGAAAACGCGGGGAAATTTTTCATTTTTATTTCAAACATTTATAAAACATTTTATAAAAATTTGGGCAGCATCCTATTTGTTTTTCGGACTTTGCCAACCTGCAAATTATAAAATTCAACACTTCTATAATATCACAAAATAATTTCCCCAAGCTATAAAGCCTCAAGCTCTCATTTTTATCAATCCACAAGCAACCACAAAGATGCATATGATTTAGAAAAATATGTTAAATTGAATTCATAAGTCATGCATATCTTTATTTACATATCCCAAAAAATTTATACAAAAAGTCCCACATTTCAAAATAACAGCACAGTTTGCCCGACTCCTCTAATCACGATCCAGAGTTCCTGCTATTGAAGTGCCTGTACCTGTACCTATACCTGGGGAGGTTTTTATTTACAAAAATATAAAATATGGTGAGTTTGATAGCCCAGTGAGTGTCGTATAATTTCCATTTAAAATTAGCTTATCAAATATCCTCCCAAAAATCTTTTTAAAATATTTATGCATAATCAAATACTATGATTGAACAATTGACATAGCTGAAATTCATCATCCATTTAAAAACAATAGATATAAATCATAATTTCATAAAATTCATGCCAAATAAATAACATTTAAATCCATAGGTTGCATGGTTTCCATTTCTATCAAAACATTTTAATAATGGTGGCAACAATAACTTTAAAAGAATTTATAAATACAAATAGGCCAACCATTAATAGATTGTATAACATGGTACACTCAAAGTAAAGCGGAATTCTGCATCGCTCAGGCCATCACGGAATTCCACATCGTTCAGGCCATCTATCCAGTTTTTACGTAGCGGAATTCCACGTCGCTATGGAGCGGAGTTCTTCATCGCTCGGGTGGAAGCTAGCTAATAATATACCTCTTACGTGCATTGGGCGACTCATAGGACTACACAGACATGGTCCCACCCGGTGTTAGTGACAGACTCTCCCAACACAGCCAATGCACGCTTAAGGTACTTAACCCAAACTGGAGATATATAACATATAATCAGGTGTACCATAGGATTTCAATCTCATTTAAATTTTAAATTTCCTTTCTCATTAAATCATATTTCATATAAATCATTTCCATAATCCATGCAACAAATTCAATTTAGAATTCATTTGATATCTTTAACAACATGATAATTTGGCATGCATTTAAAATCAATCATAGTAAAAACATTTTTATAAAGACACTCACTTGGTTTTAAAGCTTCGTATATGGAAACTCAGGGGTCGTGCCATGCTTTGCTCGCTTCCTCTTCACCTACACATCATATATATACATAAATTTACGTTCGCGTCAACTTCTGAAAACGCGAAATAACTAAAATTACATAATCGCCCCTAAGTGACCCGTTTTACTCGTAAGCCTCCGTTTTTCGTTCCTTTATCAATTCTAAGCTTCCAAACTCAGTTTTCTTTGTCTGGAACCTATGTACTATCACTTAGGGTCTTTTTGGCACTAACGGAATCGCGTTCGGAGGTCCGAAATGAAAATTATTTGATTCCGACTCCTTTTGGCCTAACCTATTCCCTAACCCAATCGGGTGGTTTTCTTGGTTTCCTAAGCTCCCAATAAACATTAATTCACTTAGATTTCAACTCATTTTTTCTCAAAACCAACCAACAAACAATGCAGGACAAAACCCATTTCAAATCAACTTAAGCATCAACATAATCGTCAATTTCTAACTTAAATAACTCACCCTTTTTTTTCGCGTTAACTTCATTTTGGGGTTGATTTTGGGGTGGTTTTTGGACTAGTCTTGGTGGTGGTTCGGGCTGAGTTTGGTTGGATCTTCTTCCTCCTTCTTCTCCTCCGTGCGAGCTTCTCTTCTCCGGCCGCACCACCCTTATTCTTCCCCGATCTACCTTTTCTGCTCTAGTTTCAGTTTTAGCTGTACTTGGGTCGGGTTTGGGCGGTGGTTTTGAGCTGAAACAGAGCTCAGTTGCACTTGAAAATGGCATGGATCGGGCGGGTTAGCCCGCGACGAGGTTCAATCTGCAGGTGGTTGGGACAACGGTAGCTCGTCGGCTTCGGTTAGGCTCCGATCGGGTCTGGTTCGCATCTGGTTCTACTTGTCATTTCTGCCGTTGATCTGGTCAGCTTGTGGCGTTGTCGTTGCTGCTCGACGACGATTCTGCTCGGCGACTGGTTCGACAATGGTGGCTAGTCGTTCGGTCGGCGATAGCAACTTCTTCTTCTTCTTCTTCTTCTTCTTTTCTTCTTTCTTCCTCACGCGATAGCTCTCTCTCATTTTTACTCACTATTTTCTTTTGTGTCACTTTTTGGCTTATAGTTTCCTCCACAATCAATCCTAAAAATGACGGTCACGTCCTGAAAAAATTTCGATCTTCTCCCTTAACTTTTAAATCAATTTTACCTTGACCACAAATATTAAAATTTACCTTCGATTTAGTCCCTTGTCACTTTAAATAATTACTCAATTTCGTTTACCATTTTACCTTTCCATTTATTCTCCAATTGGGTTTAAATAAGTCTCTAAAGTTCCTTTACAACTTTAGGCATTTTCATTCACCTTTTAGGGTCTCAATTTATTGTCTAGGGACTATTATTGGGAAGACCATAAATAAAGAATCGAGAGTTTACAATTTCTCCCCTCCTTATAAAAATTTCATCATCAAAATTAAATTACATACTTGACTCAAATAGGTATGGATATTGAGTACGCATCTGCTCCTTATGCTCCCATGTAGCTTCTTAACAGGCATGATTTCTTCACAACACCTTCACTAAAGGAATGACTTTACTGCGCAGGACCTACTCCCTGCGATCTAGAGTCTGAACCGGTTCCTCTTCATATGACAAGTTTTCCCTTAGTTCCACAGCTTGCTCTTCCAGTACATGGAAGGGATCAGAAATGTATTTCCTTAACACGGATACATGAAATATATTATGAATTCTGGCAAATTGAGGTGGCAGCTTCAATCTATAAGCCACTGATCCAACCCTGTCCGTGATCTCATATGGCTTGATGTAGTGCGGACTCAACTTACCACACTTTCCGAATCGAAGTACACTTTTCCACGGAGAAATCTTTAATAAACTCTAACCACCTCCTTTGCCTCAAGTTCAATTCTTTCTGGGTGAACAAATATTGTAGACTCTTATGATTCGTGAAGATCCGGCAGGGAACACCAGACAAGTAATGCCTCCAAATCCTCAATGCAAATACCACAGTTGCAAGCTCTAGATCATGGGTAGGGTAGTTCTACTCGTGTTTCTTCAACTGTCTAGATGCATAAGCTACCACTCTATCATTCTGCATCAAAACACAACCCAAACCCTGTCTCGAGGCATCACTGTATACCGTAAAACCATCTGTCCCTGAAGGCAATGTAATTACAGGAGCTGAAGTCAACCTTTTCTTTAATTCTTTAAAACTTTGCTGACAGGCATCTAACCACTCAAATTTCTCTTCCTTTCTCGTCAATCTAGTCAACGAGGATGCTATTCTGGAAAACCCCTTGACCAATTTCCAATAGTAGCCTACCAATCCAAGAAAACTCTTGATCTCAGTCACATTAGTGGGCGATCTCTAGTTCATAATAGCTTCTATCTTCTTGGGATCCACACTTAATCCTTCAGCTAAAATCACGTGACCCAAGAAAGCAACTCTATCTAACTAAAACTGGCATTTACTGAATTTTGCATACAACTGGTGCTCTCGTAGAGTTTGTAACACTATCCTGAGGTGTTCCGCATGCTTCTCATGATTGCCTGAATACACTAAAATGTCATCAATAAACATAATTACGAACTTATCCAAGTAAGCTCGAAAGACCTTGTTCATTAGGTCTATAAATGCTATTGGGGCATTCGTCAGCCCGAATGGCATAACTAAGAACTCATAATGCCCATATCGAGTCCTGAAAGCAATCTTCGGAACATCCTCATTATGGATTTTCAACTGATGATAGCCCAACCTCAAGTCAATTTTCGAATAGACTCTGGATCCTTGTAACTGATCAAATAAGACATCAATCCTCGGAAGCGGATACTGATTCCTATTAGTCGCCCTCTTCAACTGCCTATAATCGATACACAACCTTAGGCTCCCATCTTTCTTCTTTACAAACAATACTAGAGCCCCCCATGGCGAGTGATTGGGTCTTACAAAACCTTTTTCCAGTAGTTCTTCCATCTGTATTTTCAACTCTTTCAACTCTGCTGGAGCCATCCTATAGGGTGTAATCGATATCGGTTTGGTTCCCGGAGCCAATTCTATCTCAAACTCTATCTCCTTATTTGGTGGTAATCTTAGGAGTTCTTCCGGAAACACATCTGGGAACTCTCTAACCACCTGAATATCCCTAAGGTCAACTTCATCCTTACTCTGCTCAACCATATATGCTAAATACCCCTGATATCCCTTGCAGAGCATCTTACTAGCAGTCATGGCGGTGATCATACTGGTAGCAATTACTTTTCGTATCCCTCAGAATACTATCTCTGGTTCCCCTAATCTAGCCAATCTAACCTCCTTCGTATAACAATCAATTGTAGCCCGATGTCTTAACAACCAATCCATCCATAAAATTTCATCAAAATCTCGAATATCCAACACTATCAAATCCGTCGGAAAGTCTTCATCTGCTATCACAATCTTTTCATAATCTGTCACCGACATTGATCCCTGTTCCAACTTGAAAAATTCTTCAACTCTAGCATCTTTGTAACTGGGAGGGTAGAATCGATCAGTGAACTCTTTTTGAAATAATGTCCATGATATCCCAGCTGGGTGTCTCCTCTCTAGAGCCTCCCACTAGTCCTTGGCTCTGTCTTCTAAAAGGAACGAGAAGAACTGGACCCTCTGCTCATCGGAACAGCCCATCACCCTGTAAATCTTACTGACTTTGTCTAACCATGCTAGGGCGGTCTCTGGGTCACCACTTCCATCAAATGATTTCGCCCCCAACTTGCATGCACGTTCTATAGAGCATTTCGGCTCATTAGGGGCCTCCCGCAGCTGACGCATCGTTGCCATCAATAGCTGTACAACCTGTTCGGCGTTAAATTATCTGCTGACCTGCTCAGCTGGTTCCGTTGGGCCTGGCTAGGGCTGCTCTCTTGGGGCATTCACTGACCCCGTCGCTTGTTCCACCTCCTTAACTGTAACAGACAGGCCCGCCACACCTTCCACAAGTGCCGACCGCTTGGCCCACCCCATCTGGGCCTCAACCTACGATGGATCCCCCACAAGACTGGTAAGCAGGTACTGTACAGTCCCCTTGCCTGCTTTTCTCGCCTCCCCAACCACTCGAACCCACAACACTAAGGGTTTTATGCATTTGCGAAGCATGGCTGGTACCTGTACCTTCTCTGCTATTGAAGTGCCTATACCAATGGTGACTGGTCGGTTGGCTTGCAGTAATAACTTCTTCTTCTTCTTCTTTTCTTCTTTCTTCCTCACGCGACAGCTTTCTCTCATTTCTGCTCACTGTTTTCTTTTGTGAGTCATTTTTGGCTTCTAATTTCCTCCACAATCAATCCTAAAAATAACGGTCACGTCCTGAAAAAATTTCGGTCTTCTCCCTTAGCTTTTAACTCAATTTTACTTTGACCACAAATATTAAAATTTATGTTCGATTTAGTCCCTTGTCACTTTAAATAATTACTCGATTTCGTTTACCATTTTACCATTCCATTTATTCTCTTATTGGGTTTAAATAAATCTCTAAAGTTCCTTTACAACTTTAGACATTTTCATTGACCTTTTAGGGTCTCAATTTGTTACCTAGGGACTATCACTGGGAAGACCATAAATAAAGAATCGAGGGTTTACAATACTTCATATAAAACATATATATATCAATGCAAAGTGCACATAAGGAATAGATAAAACTTCATCTTTGCTTAAGCCTCTTATAAAACATACCAATTGCAGAACTTATAACTTAATAGACACTTAAACTCACTTATAGGAAAGTCAAGAAAATTTACTTTTCATTTCATAACATAAAACGTAGCTTCGCTCATAAAGGAGGACTTTAAACTTAAATCAAGATCTTTATTTCTAGATAAGCTTATACTTATAAAATTAAAAACATTTACTTTCCATATGAAATATCATATAATTAAAATACTCATCTCACATACTAAGATGTCAAATACATTTTCAAAGTGCTTAAACTCTTAAAATAAACAAAACCTCACATATAAAATTTCTTTAACATTAACTATACGGATTTTCTTATATCTTTCCATAACTAATTGAAAATACTTCAAAATAGTATAGCACTTACCTTAATCAAGTTTCCTTACATGAGCTCCAATAGCCTTCATTGGTTCCGCTTCCTCCCTTTTCACCTACACATTAGATATTCGCTTAGAATAGGCTAATCTTGACCACCTAAAACTCATTACATAACTTAGAACTCAATTAATTCACTTGAACATTATTCTACCAACTTAATTTCCTATTCGGTTTCAACTTAACCGAAACTTTAAAATTCAATTTTCTTTACATGAATCATACTTATTCTTACCTAGGAACACCCCCATACACATGAAACCATCATCCAAAGCTTAGAACGAAAATTGGTCTTTTTAGACCTCCCTTGGCCGAATATAACACAACCCCCTATCCATTAATTTTCTTTACTTAATTTTTCTCCACACATCTTCTTGACTCATATTTAGATCACCCATAAAGTGGTTCTGAAAAATTCCAACAAACGGGTGGTGAAAACTAGGAAAAACCACCTTTTTTCATTACTTTTTCAATGTCATTTTCACTATTTTCATTCTAAAATCTCATTTCTTCTTTCCTTAATGTTTCCTTAATGTCATACATACTTAAACATATTCATTTAGTGCATGAAAACACATACATGGGGTGATATTTCATAGTATCCATTAATGCCCTTCACTTTAAGTTGTAAAGGCCAAGTTATCCAAATTAATTTCTAACATTATTATCAACTTATCCTAGGTTTCTCCATTAAATTCCAACATAACATCTTCCTTAATATCATCTAATAGCTTTGGTTTCATACTTCCCTTATCATAGTCACACATGAGAAATCACATATCAATTTTAATTCATTCAAATTTTGCATTTTTCTTCACTTAGGCATTTTAACAAATACTTGGTGTGCACCAAAATTCACTTAAACCAATTTAATCAGCTTAATGGTTATTCCAACAAAACCCTAACACACCAAATCCAATGATTTCCATATAGTTTACACTTATTTTTGGTGCCATAAAACTCCACTTAAATCATACATAAAAACCCATACCAAAAACCCAACTAAAACATCACAAAAACATCATGAACACATCATGGAAACAACTTAAAAAGTGATGGAATCTTACCTATTTTTTGCTTGATCTTGTTCCAAGTTTGTTTTTCTAGCTTAAGGAAGCTTGATCACTTGATTTGGAAGATAAAATTGGCATGAAATCCACTTGATTCACTTCATCTCCATTCATGGCCGAAATTACCCATTTTTCTCCACTCTCTCGGTTTTGCTTCTTTCATTTTGTGTGTGTTTGTATGTTTGGCGAGAAATGAAGAAGAATTTGGAGAAGTCAACATATTTATATTTTTAACAATTCCATAATGACCATCATGTCCCTTAATTACTTAAATTTTTGCCCTTAACTCTTACTTATTCCATCTTGCCCATGCCATGTAAACTTATTTCATTTGGATCCTTAACTCACTTTCTCTTAATTCCACTTTGACCCCAAGTAGAGAAACATATTTCATTTAGTTCCTTGTCAACTTACTATTCACTTATGGTCATTTGCAATTCAATCCCTTATATTTATTCATTCCGAAAAAATTCCAAATATATTCTATGATCACCCATTCATCAAATTTACTTCACAATACTCTAATTAGATCTCTTAGGACTCAATCCATGGCTTCGAAAAAAATTCAAACAGAGTTTAGGTCAACAGTATTCACAATCCTGTCCATAGGGGCGTTTTCGTCGAGTAACTTCCGGAACCTTCAAAAACTATCCAAATAGACCCATTTTTACTCCGTTTCAGTTTTATTGAGTCCTACTAATCATTCTAAATATTTTCGATTTTCCAGGGTCTATCTCAAAATTTCACTATTCATGGGTACTATTCATCCAAAAACATTATTCACCCGAAAATATTACTATTCATCCGTAAATAAGATCAAGGGCTTACACATGTAGATGTCAATAGGAATTAAAATTGTAAAGTATAAACTAGATAAGGAGCATGAAACTTTTCTAAAATGATCTTCCATCTTGAGACGATAGATGTAATACATAGATATTCTATGTTATGCTCATTTACAGTCTCAATATGGTATCCATTATTGAGTATATCTTTAAAACTAAGCAAGTTTCTTCTAGAATTGCTTGAATATAATGCATCATCGATACATATTTTAGTCTCACTTGCCAATACAATTATAGCTTTCCCATGACCCTCAATTAAGCCTGTAGGATCTGATATAGTGTTTACTTTAGCCTTATATTGTGTCAAATTTAAGAAATACTTTTTATCATAGAGGATAGAATGTGTGGTTTCACTATCAATCAAACATATGTCTTTGCATTCTCCTTGCAGAATAGATGGTCCATCCATATCCTTTTCATTTAAACAAAATTCATATTAGTCATTGAAAGAAAAAAAATCATGAATATAAAAGTACATCTGACTTGATATAAAAAGAAGCAAAAGAAAGTCAAAGGTTGTCATGTCCTAATTGGTGTATGTATTCCCATCACCATTTTACACAAAAAGATTATAATGAATTAAAGTACAAAAAAAAAAAAAAGGGAAATAGTAGTTTTCAGATACTAATGCTAGTTGGTATACTTTTTACCATCACCATTCATGAGAAAGTCAATCTCTCTATCTACATTTTTAAAGAAATCTAAGATATCAAAGTGAGTGGTATCTTCTAGGCTGACAAATTTTGCAAAGTTGATCTCAATCTCCTTCTTTTTCCCTTTTATGGATTCTTGATAAAGTTCTACCAAATGTTTTAGCATATGGCAAGTACATGACCAATGGATCTGATGCACTATACCTAAAACAAGCACTTTCAATCCTTTTAGTGGTTTTATTTCCCCTGTTTCTGTTTTTTTCATTTTCTTTTTCAGCCACATAAACGTTCTATTTTTGGGATGCATTATTGGCATTAAGATGCCCTAAAAATTTAAAACCACCATGCCCACAAGAACCACTTTCTCAACCACACCGTCGACCACGACCTCCTTCATGCCCATTGTATGTGTTGGCATTCATTTTCTGGGAGTGCCAATGAACCCGTTGGTCATAGCTCATGATTTTTCATCAACACTTCACTATTCTATTATGCAATAAGAAAACCCGAGATTAGTTCTGAATATTTTTGGAATTGACATTCTCGGTATTGTTACTGTAAGAGCATATTTAAGGCATGGAATGTCGAGAACATTTTTTTCTAACATATCTTGTTTAGTTACTGTTTCACCACACAACTTTAATTGTGAGGTTATTTTGAATAAGACAAAGTTATGTTCAGCAATAGTTTTAAAGTCTTGTAACCTCAGGTGGATCCAATCATGCTTAGCCTTTGAGAGGAATACATCCCTTCGGTGGTCAAACCTGTCTTTTAAATTATTCCATAAAGTTAAGGGATCTTTCATTGTAAGGTACACAACCTTATTGTTTTATATAGCTGGTGTCAGAGAAATATAATAGCCTTCGCCTTGTCTTGTAAAGTCGTTTCTTTTCACTCCTTAATTGTATCTTACAACTACATTGCTTGCAAATGCATTTCAGCATCTAGGATCCAAGAAAGGTAGTTTTTCCCCAAGATATCAAGAGCAACAAACTGCAGGTTCTTGAGGTTTGATATTTTTCAATAGCTATATTTACCATAAAATATAATAATTAGTTTTATGTACAAATAAAAAAATTAAAAAAAAAAAGATAAACATATAAGTAAGAATCACATATAGAGTTATATATGTAAAGATGATGGATAAAGTCATGCGTAAGAATAATTAAAGATAATAATAAAATCAATTAGTAAGCATAGCCATACATATAATATATGATAACAATAATAAATAAAGTTAGGTAATGAGATATGCATTGCATGATAATAATGATAAATAAAGTTAGTACAATAATCGAGTTGGTAGAGCCATACATTAATCAGGTTAGCATAGCCAGACTTCCCAGTTAGAGATTTGGTTAGCATAGCCAGATTTCCCAGTTAGAGCTTGGGTTGGCATAGCCAAACTTCCCATTTTGAGCTTGGGTTGGCACAACCAAACTTTCTAGATAGAGCATCGTACTGATAACGTGTTATAAAATTAATAAAATGAAATAAAGAATGAGTAGAAGTTGGAAAATATATGGATAACACACATGAGATCTAATAGAAGTAAACAAATAAACATGAAATAATGGAAGTAAACAAACATAAAATAAAGAATGAGGGGTAGAAAAGAATATGACGATACTTGTGCTTTTATTGAACTTGGAGAAGAAACATTAACATTTTCTTTCAAATGACATACACATCTATTTATAGGTAGAAGAAGCACCGCCCATTTACAATAATAATAATAATAATAATGGTTGCTTGTGGAGGTGGTAAATCCACCATCATTACATGACAAACTTATTTACAACATACTATAAAAGGGAGAATATGTACAATTGTACATATAGTTAACATTCATAGTATCTAGGAGCATCTCCAATGCTCTAATGAATTGTGTTTTAAAAATATATATATGTCATGTCATCAATGTCAAGAAATTTGCTTTCTACATGACATAAACATCACTTGATAGACAATCACATTAAAAATTGTTCTCTAATGCTTCTATTTAAGATACACTTTGATAAGGTGGTAAAGGCTTTTTTTTTTTTTTTTAACCATAAAACTTTCTTGGATTTTTCATGACATCCTCCAAGAACTCATAATAGCATTAGAGATACTTTAAGAGCTTTTATATACATTATAGTTTTCTAGATTCTTAAACTTCAAAAAGAGTATTTTTTGATTAAAAAAATGTCATTTAAAAGATTCAAATTAAAAGCTCAAATACCTACTGTTAGAAGATATGTTTTGCTTAATTTTTTTTTCATTTTCATTTTTTATTTTAAAGTTTAATTTTATTTCAAAATAAATTGCTTTTATGTTTAATAAAGTTAAAATTATAGTGTTAAATTGAAAAATGACCCATTAGAAAGGTCATTGTTGAAAAATAACCTTTTTTTTTAGATTCTTGCAAAAAAGACCCTTTTTGGACAAGAATGCCTTTAATAAATAAGAGAAATTGCAATGCCACCCAACCTTTAGGTCACGTTCATTCTCTCTCTCTCTCTCTCTCTCTCTCTCTCATTTCATCCTATTTCAAAAACAAAGCCTTCTCTTACGTCTCTCTCACATTTCTTGCTTATCTCTTATGTTTGACTTTAAATTCCGACAAAGTAGTGCCCAACCTATCTCTATCACAAACCCTACCCACCTACCATTTGCTCGACTCTTAACTTCAACAAAGTAGTACCTTTTTCTTTCACAAACCCTAGCTTCACCTTTTTGTTCTCATTTTACATAATCGTCTAACTTTCTCTCTCAATCGTCGTCGTGTCAACTTTCTCTATCGTTGTCGTGTCAACTCTGGTCTGCTCGACTGTGCCTCATTCACTTTGGTTTGCTTAACTATGTTTACTTGTTTTCTGTTAACTTTGACCTCTCCTTCACCCACCCATCGTCCCTATCTCTCTTCATTAGAAACCTAAAACCAATAGAAGAAGAAAGGAGAAGAAGCAAGAAAAAGCAAGAAATAGAAGCAAGAATAAGTAAGAAGAACCCGTTTTGATTCTGTGTACTGCTATTGGTCCAGTGATCATACCATTTCTACACTTAATTTTAGCCTCCAAACTTAAGTTTTTTCCTTAATTTTTGAGTAAATATTGGTTCATTTAATATGGTTGTGAGCATGTTTCAGGAATTAAGTTGGGAAATGATGTGCTCAATGAATTTAAAAATTGAACCAAGTTGAAGCTAAAAATTTAATTGAAGCATCATCAAATCTAGGTTCAAACTCAATCGTAGGCCCTTTGGCATACCAGCGTACCAACCAACTACAGCTTTTGTCCAAAGCACGCCTACCAGCACGCTACCTCAGCAACAAACATGTTTGCCTACCACACAAACCAAGTCAATAAGTGTCTCATTGCATGCTGCCAAACGAGACTTACTACCTATGGCGTGCTCCCATATGTGTTTCCATGTTACATAGCACACAACTAAATGTGCTCTCATGCTACACAGCACTAGCCAGCATGCTTCCAAGCCCACTTCCTTACAGCTAGGCGCACCAAGTTGCTCGTCTCATTGTCTTATTCATGTTTCTTTGGGTGCTTACCCAGACTAGTGCATGAGGAAGCATCGAAGGGTATTTTCGACCTTTCACATTTATTTTCATGCCCTAGCTTTGTGGGAGCTAAAAATGAGCCCTTAAATGCAGAAAGAAAGAATTAGGGGCCAGATGAGCAACCATTAAAGTTCTAACATCATTTATTCCGCCATTTTCAAGCAAAAGAACCAAGATTGACTCACATTGTGCATCATTCAACAAGGAAGAAGAACTAGAGAGAGGAAGCTTTATCTTGGGAGGAAAGGAGAGGCACTTTTGGAAAGAAGAAAGCTTCTCACCAACTTCATAGGACTTTTTGATGAGAGAAAGCGCAACAGCGGAACATATAACAAAATAAATTTTCTCCCTTTTGTGTGTGAATCTAATAGGAGCCAATTAAATAGAACACAATCCCACAATAATTATATTCGACAATCAACCAACCAAGCACTCCACACGTGCTCAAAACACAAGCCAATTTTTAATGTGGAAAACCTCCCAATTTGAGGAGTAAAAATCACGGGACCGTAGTCCACCAAAAACTTTTACTATGAATCAAATTATGAGTTTACAACGATTCCCTAACTCTATCAAGGGATTTAACACAATCATAAAGAAATTCAATTCTGTAACACCCCTTGCTCGTCCTTTCCCAGGCAAAACCAAGGGACGTTACATTTATATTCTTTTTACAAAATTCATATTTGAAAAACCATATATTAAATTATTCATATCAAAATAGTGAATTTTTAAAATCATTACAAATTTGATTTAAACTCTTTTGTTACATGAGAAAAACTACAAGAGTTTCCCTTAAAATTTAAACTTTCCCAAAGTGTTATAAATTCATCAAGCTCATTTCCAATGCAATTTTTTTTTTTCCACAAACCAATATTCAACAATTGGATCAATCTCCATTTGGTTAAGCATTATCCATATATATAACATTTTTCAACTTTTATACAAATTGATTTCCTTTACAAAAGTCCATACTTGATATATAAATACATATATGCATGCAAGTATATACAATTTGAAATTCTTATATACAAAACCAAATATGGTATATACCCAAAATAAAGATGGATGGGTGGATGTGACTAGATAGACTTGTTGCAGATGAGCTTCTTTTCAGTCTTCACCCTCCTGACACAATCTACTACCTGTGCGTGGTAATTTCAATGCACTAAGCATATTTGCTTAGTGGGTGTACACTAAATTCGAATTTATAATTTTTGTATATAAAAATTCTATACAATAAAAATAACATAAATTTCAATTCAAATAATTTAACAACTTAATTATACATTTTTGAAAACACCAATTTTCACATACAAATTCTCAACTTATCAAAAGTACTTTTAATGCCCTTAGTAAACACTGACATGATACCTTGAACTGGAAAACGAGATTTCTAGCATTGGACATTCGGTGCCTATCCTGCCGAATTGCATCCCACATAATAGATCAATCATCTGAAACTGGACACTTGGTGCCTTCTCATGGTCCCTAAATTTTTTATTTTGATTTTTCTCATTTCAAAACATATCGATGCAATACTGCTATAATAACCTTGTTAGCATGCCAAATTCCAATCCCCGCCTATCAATATTCAAGTTTACTAGGGCTCATTTAATATTTTCAATGAATACATTTTCAATCATAATATCACACAATATCCAAAATCAGTTAATTCATCAAAACATTTCCATTTTTCTCAAAATACCAAACTAGGGCAGCCCTATACCCTTTCCCAAATCATTATATTTTCCTCATTTAACACATTCAAGTATTCAAAATACACATTCAAACATGATTATCAAATTCATTTAACTAGACAACTCAAATATTACCATTTTAGAAAGTTATATTCATACAATCAAAAGCAAAAATTCAAATTAAATATACACCAACCTTTCTGTCACGTTTTAGAATTATTTCACTTTCCACGGAAACTCAAACCTTCTTATTTTCTTTTCCTTGGCTTCCTTGAGCTACCTTTTCTCCTAGATTTTTTTTCAAGAACACTTAGATAATAAATAAAAGGTTCATTCCATAAATCTAAACACATGATCTACTTTTGTTTTAGATCTCTAAATACTCAAATCAGGATACACATAAAAATTCCCGTCAAATACTAACCATCACTCAAACCACCATTCAAATGAGTTCTAAGGTTGTAAAACTAACCTCTTTTAGCTTAGTTTCTTGCTTCTAACTTGATTATCTAACTTGGAGTAGCTTGAAGACTTAGATTGGATGAGTTCCAAGGTTTGCTTCTCATTCTATTTGATTTCCATTGATTTGGCTTATATATACCTTACTTTAGAAAGTGAAATTGCCATTGGATTTCCATTTATTTACAATCTTGCCACTCTTGCATGTGTGACACGTGTCACACATGCATTCCATTGCATGACAAGTGTCGTGCATGCATCTTGTTTTCATGCCACGTGTCATTCATGTATTGATTCATTTGCTACATGTCAATCGTGCACATCTTTTCGTATTTCATTTAATACGAGCTTTTCGAAAACATTCTTAACGAATTACTCCGAGATCTCTTCGAAACTTCCCTTAAATTTTTTGGGCCTATATTTGGATTTCTCTCGACCTCATTGTAGTCTCTAAAATTCCTAAAAGTCATTCCATGCCCTAATTTGGGTTCGCATAATCTTAGAGTTAACTTTAAAACGCTTATTGATATAAATCCGATTTTAAATCTGAATTTCTTTTTTGAGAGCATCTTTTAGGATTTTAAAATATCTTTAAATTTTTTTATATTCACTAGGGATCTCGGTCAAACCATTGTTAATATCTGGAATCCTTTCGTAATTCTGACGAGATCCTAAAATATTTCTACTCCACCCATGATTCAACAATTATAAACTTATACACCTCATATACATATTACTAGATCAGTAGAATAATTTTATTCACTTTAGACTTGTACAAGTGTCCAAAAATGCATATTACACAATATTTAAAATTTTCTACATTCTTTGGGCACTTTCAAAAATCATTTAGGGTCTTACAATATCACTCTTAATTCATTTATGCATGTCTAATCTTCATAATCATAATAATAATAAAAATGATATTCATGCTTATAAATTTAGGGGTGCTACAAATTCTTGGCAGAGCAAGAATCACAATTTGATATCAAATAAGAGAAAAAAGATAGAGAAACCTAATTCTAGACTACTGTTCGGACAATGTATCTCTCCAGAGAGTAGTTCAATCACAAATCACACCGTTAGAATGAATTTCCATGTCTCACGAAGTTGCTGTCCCAATTTGAGATTAATCGAACGGCAGACGAAAGAGTTCTCGGCCTTTGATTAAGACTACGTACTTCAAGACCTGTCTTTTCGACTAGCACTGTTTCGAACGTCGAAACTCACCATAGGAACCTCCAATCGACAATCCAACCATTTAACCTCAAGAACTACGAGTACTTAACCTACTCACCAAAAATCAGCTCAATCCAACGATGCACGAAGGAGACACGACAGTTTCGAGAATACTGCATAGGGTGTTTTCTATGCTGTTTTCACCCTTTTCTTCTTCAATCTTTCTCTCTTTCTTTTCCTCTCTCTTTTTGTTGATTTTCTAGTAGGCAAAACTCTCCACACAGCTGCTGCTTATCTCTTTTTCAATTATCATAACCCTAATGGGAAAAAGAGAGTTTTTATATTACATAAAAAAAAAACTAATAGACCTTTCTTCCGTTTTGAACAAATGGGCCAACTTCATGGGTTGTGTTTATATATGAGGGAACCCAACCCAACAAATCTCCCCTTTCCCGATTATATGGAGGGGTTCACCATCCCAGCGATCAACCGACAAACTTCAAGCTTCTCCTCCAATAAAGCTTTTGTCAACATATCAGAACCATTATGATCAGTGTGAACCTTTTCAATTTCCAACAGCTTATCATTCAAAACACTCTGATTTGATGGTATCTCACATCAATGTGCTTCGATCTTGCATGGAAAGTAGAGTTCTTGACGCGACTCGACCCGGATACCTCTAACTCTAATCCAGTAGATCACGCCGGGCACCCCAACGGATCCCTCTCAGACTCGACTCGTTGGGCTAAGTGAAACCCGTGGAGCGAACCCTAAACTCTTTAATACATTCTAAAACATTATTGGGTTAGTTTTCTTTAAAAACTGAAAACGCGTAGGAAAATTTTGTATTTTTAATTTTAAATTCATTTTCAAAACTCATTTTTCTAACAAAATTTCGGCAACATAACGACTGCATTTTTGATGTTCCAAAAAACTTGTTTACAGAAAAACAACACTTCGACTAAAATTTATCACCAACCCAACTTCTGGTTGCCCGTAGGCCTCAATCATGCATTTGATTTTCAAATCAACTTAAGAAAATTCAAATCACATTTAATAAACCGCATTTAATCAAAAGCAATTTAAAAACATTTACGAGCGAATAATTACAAATCATTTATACACTTTTAAAATATATTTACATGAAAATATAATTGATGAAACAAAATGGGCTGCTCAAATGATGTCGTGTCTCGCTAGCTCGCCCGCTGGAGGTGATGCTGCTTCTCGGTTATCTGCTGAGAGTACCTGAGGAGGTTTTTATATAAAACAGAAAATAATGAGCTAAAAGTTCAATGAGTGATAATCTTTCTTTTCTTTCAAAATCTGATTTGCTAAACGTCCTCCTCTAAAAAGGTTTGAAAACTATTCTTTGTTTCTAAAACATTTAAAACTTAAATCTCTTAAACATCACTTAAACAAGAGAATTTATATATAAATATAGGCTTTCTTTTAAATTCAAAACTTGTAACTGAAAATCATAAATAACTTGAATAATATTTATAAAATTTCTTTTCTCTCAAATCTGCTTTTCTTTTAAAACTGTTTCTTGATATCTTTCAAAATTACCATAGTATCCCTAAATCTGGGGTCTCTCAAATCTAGTGGCTATGTGCGAAATTTCTCAACGCTAACCATAGCTCACCAGCTTTGAGACATCTCGCGGCTATGTGCGGAATTTCTCAGCGCTAACCATAGCTCGCCTGCTCTAAGACATCTCGCGGTTATGTGCGGAATTTCTCAGCGCTAACCATAACACGCGAAACACTACCCCACATCAGTAATGGCGACTCGACTGACAGACTCTGACGCTTATCCCTCCAGGTTAGTAACTTATCCCTCCTCAAGACTGTGCCAACTGATGTAGGATAGACCGACCGGATCTAATCTACTCTGAAATCTCTGGGGGTATACTGATGGATTTGAAAACGCTTTTCTTTTTGCTTTAACTTTCTGGTGCAAAAGCACAAATCTCTTTCTGGGTGCATAAAGCACTAAAATCTTATTTCTGAGTGCAATAAGCACTAAAACTCAATTTTCTGAATGCATTAAGTACTATAATATCTTTGATAAGTGCACAAGCACAAAATAATATCATTTCAAGCTTTAAATTCATACTTATATCAATGCATTTAAAATAAACTCAAACAGTTACTTATTAACTCAACTTAATAATATAAAATACTTTTAAAATCTTTTAATAAAATTCATGTACAAAACTGATGACTGAAAATGGCGCGTTCGGAGCCACTAATCCTCTTGCCTCGATCCTCGAGCGCCCTCGTCACCTACACAACATATGGAAACGTAAATTTTTGTTCACGTCAACTTTCTGAAACTCGAAATTGCCAAATTACACAATCGCCCCTCAAACTAGTTTATCGCACGATTCGCTTTATCTTTAACTTTTTACTATTCTCTTGGTTCCCTAAGCTCCCAATAAACGTAAATCCACTTATTTTTCAACTCATTTCCACTCAAAATCAACCAACAATGAATCGCGATGAAATCTACTTCGAAGTCAACTCAATCATCAACTCTAACTTTAACAACTCACCCGATTTCTTCCCCACAAAATCACTCTATTCCTCTACGCTTTAAGCTCGATTTGGGGCTGGATCTCTTCTCTTTTTCTTCTCCTCCGCACGGTCTCCTTCTTCCTCGCCAATCTCACTTCGCGACACTGTTTCGAGCTTGGTTTCGAGCTGAAATGGCTTTGATTAGAGCTGGTCTGAGCTGGGTTTTCTTCTCTTCTTTCTCCTTTGTTCCTCCCTCGTTCTCTCCCTCTCGATCTACCTCTGTTTCGCCGTCAACTCCGCTGTTTCTGCTCAATCATGGCGTCTTTGTTCTGTTTGGCGACAGATTTGATTTTACGGCTTCAGGCAACTGGATCGGCGTCGAGTTGGCTGAGTTCTGCAGTTGTGCACGTCGGAACAGTTGCTCGGTCAAGATGGCAGCTCCCCTTCGTTGTCGTTGTAGGCGATTCTGCCCGGATCTGCTTTCGTTTCGTGCGCGACGGCGAATTCTGTTATGCTTCGATCTGCTCAATCTGGGTCGTCTTCAAGCTGCTCGGTTTCTGCTCGACGACGGGTCACGGTGGCCGCTGATCAAGCTGGTCGACGATCTGGTCGGAGCTACTCTTCTTCTTCCTTTCTTCTTCTTCTTCTTCTTCTCTCTTCTTTCTTCTTCTCTTCTTGTTCTAGATTCACGACAGCCCTTACTCGCTCTCTTTTGATTTTAAGACAAACTTTTGGCTTTATGCTTTCCTCCCCAAACAACTCTAAAAATAACGGTCACATCCCTTAAAAATTTCAGTCTCCTCCCTTGACTTTTAGCTTAATTCCACTTTAACCACAATTATTAAATCTTATCTTCAATTTAGTCCCTTATCACCTTAAATTATTACTCAATTTCATTCATCATTTTACCCTTCCGTTTAATCTCCATTCGAGTTTAAATCGATCTCTATGGGTCCTCTATGACCTTAAGCGTTTCCATAAACCATTTAAAGTCTCTAATAATTATTTAGGGACTATATCCGGGGAGATCTGTAAAATTACATTTGAGGGCTTACAATTTCTCCTCTCCTTATAAAAATTTCATCCTCGAAATTTCTGAATAATCTCTTTATGACTTATTTAACTCTGGCGATAAGTACTTTAACGAGTTACATCAATTAAAATTAGCACCATGATCACTCTAATCGATCAAAACATAAGGTTATATCATCCAAATGCATCAAGAAAATCTCTAACCACTGGAATATCTTTTTATCGCTTTCCTTTATCTTCCACATCTATTTCAAAAATCAATCTATAGCTTTATCTAATATTTTTTAATCACCTTACTGAAACACTGGCCAATTCATCATCGCGTTTTTCTTCCAATTTCTTTACTCTCTCAATATCATTTTTCCTGCCACTAGGACCCTCCCGCGGCTGCTGCATCGCCGCTGCTAACATCTACGCAACCTGTTGCACATTAAAACCTCCCGTAGCCTGACCACTTGGTACTCCCTGCTCAAATGTAGGCTGCTCTACTGGGGCATTCACAGACTCCGCACCATGCTCAGGCTCCTCTTCTCTCATAGGTACCTCAGCTACCCTCTGAATCCTCGGGCGACCGCGACCACGATGTTACATATCTACAATGTTGGAATGCATGAAAATAAAGTTCATAAATCATGCAATGCTTCAAAACAATCTAAAATGTACTGAAATTTCCTTAAAACTCTTTGAAATTGACTTTTCTCAAAACTTTTTAAAACTTCCCAAAACTTTCCAAAACCTCACTCTGATACCACATTGACGCGACCCGACCCAAATACCTCTAACTCTAATTTGGTAGATCATGTGGGGCGCCCCAACGGATCCCTCTCAGACCCGACTCATCGGGCTAAGCGAAACTCATGGAGCAAACCCTAAACTCTCTGATACTTTCTAAAACATTGTTGGGTTGGTTTTCTTTAAAAACTGAAAACGCGTAGGAAAATTTTTTATTTTTAATTTTAAATTCATTTTCAAAACTCATTTTTCTAACAAAATTTCGGCAGCATAACGACTGCATTTTCGAGGTTCCAAAAAACCTGTTTACAGAAAAACAACACTTCGACTAAAATTTATTACCAACCCAACTTCTGGTTACTCGTAGGCCTCAATCATGCATTTGATTTTCAAATCAACTTAAGAAAATTCAAATCACATTTAATAAACCGCATTTAATCAAAAGCAATTTAAAAACATTTACGAGCGAATAATTACAAATCATTTATACACTTTTAAAATATATTTACATGAAAATATAATTGATGAAACAAAATGGGCTGCTTAAATGATGTCGTGTCGCGCTAGCTTGCCCGCTGGAGGTGAAGCTGCTTCTCGGTTATCTGCTGAGAGTACCAAAGAAGGTTTTTATATAAAACAGAAAATAATGAGCTAAAAGCTCAGTGAGTGATAATCTTTCTTTTCTTTCAAAATATGATTTGCTAAACGTCATCCTCTAAAAACGTTTGAAAACTATTCTTTGTTTCTGAAGCATTTAAAACTTAAATCTCTTAAACATCACTTAAACAAGAGAATTTATATATAAACATAGGCTTTCTTTTAAATTCAAAACTTGCAACTGAAAATCATAAATAACTTGAATAATATTTATAAAATTTCTTCTCTCAAATCTGCTTTTCTTTTTAAAATTGTTTTTTGATATCTTTCAAAATTACCATAGTATCCCTAAATCTGGGGTCTCTCAAATCTAGCGGCTATGTGCGAAATTTTTCACTGCTAACCATAGCTTACCAGCTTTGAGACATCTCGCAGCTATGTGCGGAATTTTTCAGCGCTAACCATAGCTCGCCTGCTTTAAGACATCTCGCCGTTATGTGCGGAATTTCTCAACGCTAACCATAACACGCGAAACATTACCCCACATCAGTAATGGCGACTCGACTGACAGACTCTGACGCTTATCCCCCCAGGTTAGTAACTTATCTCTCCCCAAGACTGTGCCAACTGGTGTAGGATAGACCGACCGGGTCTAATCTACTCTAGAATCTCTGAGGGTATACTGATGGATTTGAAAACACTTTTCTTTTTGCTTTAACTTTCTGGTGGAAAAGCACAAATCTCTTTCTGGGTGCATAAAGCACTAAAATCTTATTTCTGAGTGCAATAAGCACTAAAACTCATTTTCTGAATGCATTAAGTACTATAATATCTTTGATAAGTGCATAAGCACAAAATAACATCATTTCAAGCTCTAAATTCATACTTATATCAATGCATTTAAAATAAACTCAAACAGTTACTTATTAACTCAACTTAATAATATAAAATACTTTTAAAATCTTTTAATAAAATTCACTTACAAAATTGATGACTGAAAATGGCGCGTGCGGAGCCCCTAATCCTCTCGCCTCAATCCTCGAGCGCCCTCATCACCTACACAACATATGGAAACGTAAATTTTCGTTCACGTCAACTTTCGAAAACTCGAAATTGCCAAATTACACAATCGCCCCTCAAACTAGTTTATCGCGCGATTCACTTTATCTTTAACTTTTCACTATTCTCTTGGTTCCCTAAGCTCCCAATAAACGTAAATCCACTTATTTTTCAACTTATTTCCACTCAAAATCAACCAACAATGAATCGCGATAAAATCTACTTCGAAGTCAACTCAATCATCAACTAAATCATCAACTCTAACTTTAACAATTCACCCGATTTCTTCCCCACAAAATCACTCTATTCCTCTACGTTTTAAGCTCGATTTGGGGCTGGATCTCTTCTCTTTTTCTTCTCCTCCGCGCGGTCTCCTTCTTCCTCACTAATCTCACTTCGCGACATTGTTTCGAGCTTGGTTTTGAGCTGAAAATGGCTTTGATTAGAGCTGGTCTGAGCTGGGTTTTCTTCTCTTCTTTCTCCTTTGTTCCTCCCTCGTTCTCTCCCTCTCGATCTACCTCTGTTTCGCCGTCAACTCCGCTGTTTCTGCTCGATCATGGCGTCTTCGTTCTGCTTGGCGACAGATCTGATTTTACGACTTCAGGCGACTGGATCGGCGTCGAGTTGGCTGAGTTCTGTAGTCGTGTACGTTAGAACAGCTGCTCGGTCAAGATGGCAGCTCCCCTTCGTCGTCGTCGTAGGCGATTCTGCTTGGATTTGCTTTCGTTTCGTGCGCGACGTCGAATTCGGCTCTGCTTCGATCTACTCGGTCTAGGTCGTCTTCAAGCTGCTCAGTTTCTACTTGACGACGAGTCACGGTGGCCGCTAATCGAGCTGGTCGACGATCTGGTCGGAGCTGCTCTTCTTCTTCCTCTCTTCTTCTTCTTCTTCTTCTCTCTTCTTTTTTCTTCTCTTCTTGTTCTGGATTCACGACAACCCTCACTCTCTCTCTTTTGATTTTAAGACAAACTTTTGGCTTTATGCTTTCCTCCCCAAACAACTCTAAAAATGACGGTCACGTCCCTTAAAAATTTCAGTCTCCTCCCTTGACTTTTAGCTTAATTCCACTTTAACCACAATTATTAAATCTTATCTTCAATTTAGTCCCTTATCACCTTAAATTATTACTCAATTTCATTCACCATTTTACCCTTCCATTTAATCTCTAATCGAGTTTAAATCGATCTCTATGGGTCCTCTATAACCTTAAGCGTTTCCATAAACCATTTAGGGTCTCCAATAATTATTTAGGGACTATATTCGAGGAGATTCGTAAAATTACGTTTGAGGGTTTACAGTTCTTAACAAGATGAATGACACTTTAACAATCACAAAATAACACATACTTTTGCTGCTTGAAGCCAAGTTCTCCTATAAACTTTTTCATTCATAATAGCTCCTTACAAACTTCAGTTGCTGCAATAAACTCTGCCTCTGTGGTGGAAAGTGCAACACACTTTTGCAACTTTGATTGCCAAGCTGGAACTCTACCTGTAAAAGTAATCAAGTAACTAGAAGTGGATTTTTGAGTATGCACATCTCTTGCCATGTCTGCATCTATGTAGCCAATTAGCAATGGCTTGTCATTTCCAAACCCAAGTTTCAAACTGGAGGTACCTCGTAGATATCTCAAAATCCACTTAATTGCATTCTAATGCTCCCTTCCAAGATTAGACATAAACCGACTAACAACACTAACGACATGAATTATGTCTGGTCTGGTACATACCATTGCATACATCAAGCTCCTTACTACTGAAACATACGGAACCCTTTCCATGTCATTATTCTCTTCATCTATAGAAGAGCATTGCTCAGTACTTAACTTGAAGTGTGTAGCAAGAGGAGAACTAACCGCTTTAGATTTCTCCATGTTGAACCTTTGAAGTAATTTTTCAATGTACTTCTCCTGTGACAGGTATAACTTCTTAGCATTTCTCTCACGATGAAATCTCATGCCAAGAATTTGCTTTGCTGGCCCCAAGTCTTTCATGGCAAATGATTGACTTAACTGTATCTTTAACTTGCTAATTTTTGAAGCATCCCTGCCAACTATCAACATGTCATCAACATATAGTAGTAAAATAACAACATTGTCATCAAAGAATTTCTGGACAAAAACACAATGGTCAGAAGTTGTCTTCTTATAGCCTTACTCCCTTATAACAAATTCAAACTTCTTATACCACTGTCACGGTGCTTGTTTCAAGACATTAAGACTTTTCTTTAATTTGCACACATAGTTATCTTTTCCTTTCACTATAAAACCCTCTGGCTACTCCATATAAATTTCTTCATTCAAGTCACCATGAAGGAAAGTTGTCTTCACATCCATCTGCTCAATTTCTAGATCAAGACTAGTGGCTAAGCCAAGCACAACACGAATGGATGACATCTTTACCATTGGAGAAAATATCTCATCAAAATCAATACCTTTCCTCTGACTGAATCTCTTGACAACCAATCTTGCTTTATACCGTGGTTAAGAAGTAATTTCATCATGTTTTACCCTATATACCCATTTGTTTCTCAAAGCTCTTTTGCCTTTAAGCAATTTCACCAGTTGATAGGGGTGATTCTCATGTAAAGATTTCATCTTATCTTGCATCGCCTTGAACCACTTCTTGTTATATTCATCTTTTATGGCTTTTACATAAACCTCGGGTTCTCCCCCGTCAGTCAATAATATATACTCATCTGCAAAATATCATGTAAAAGGATGTCGATCTCTGATAGATCTTCTAATTGGAACTTATGAGGGAATGTTAGGTATTGACAATCACTCATCAGTTTTAACATCATTATTGCCAACCTATGAAGGACTATCTGCATTAACTGTACCTTGCTGATCATCCTGAATGTTACCTTCAACCTGTGTTGACAAATCTTTTGAAGGAGCTTTATCCAAATCAATCAGACCATCAACATTGCATGGTTTGGGCTTCATAGCCTTTTCAATATCCTGTATAGTCTGATTCTCTATAAACACAACATCCCTACTTCTCACAAGTTTCTTTTCAACTGGGTCATAAAACTTATATCCAAACTCATCCAAACCATAGCCAATGAATACACATTGTCGAGTCTTCATATCAAGCTTTGACCTCTCATCCTTGGGAACATGTACAAATGCCTTGCATCCGAAAACACATAAATGATCATAGGAAATTTCTTTACCAGTCCAAACCCTATCTAGTATATCAAACTGCAAGGGAACACACAGTGTCAAGTTAAGAATATGAACAACAATATTTAGTGCCTCACCCCAGAAGGATCTTGACAATTGTGCTTGTGAAAGCAAACATCTCACTCTCTCCATAAGTGTTCTGTTTATCCTCTCAACTAAACCATTCAATTGAGGAGTTTTGGTAGGTGTCTTTTGATGTCGTTTGCCCTGTTACTTGCAATATTTATCAAACGGACCTGTATACTCTCCTCCATTATCTGTTTGGATGCACATCAGTTTCTTCTCGATTTGTCTCTCAACCGAAGCTTGAAATTGCTTCAAAGTATCCAACATTTGATCTTTTGTCTTCAAGGTGTAAGCCCATATTTTTTCGAGTGATCATCTATGAATGTCACAAAGTAGAGAGATCTACCCAAAGTTCTAGTCTTTAATGGGCCACATATATCTGAATGTACGAAATTAAGTATATCTGACTTTGTTTCAATTCGAGAGTTAAGGAAACTAACCCTGTTTTGCTTCCCTGCTAAACAGTGAGTGCATTTCTTCAAATGTGCACTCTTCATATCGGACAGAAGGTTTTTCTTTACTAGAGCTACCAAACCTTTCTCACTGATGTGTCCAAGCCTCTTATGCCATAATTCTATCTTGTTATCATACTCCACTGCACTGATGATGCCTTTGGAAACTTTTGTCTGTACTAAATAAAGAGTAGAACATTTTTTACCTCGAGCCATGATCATAGCACCCTTAGTAAACTTCCATTGACCATCATAGAATGTGCTACAATACCCTTCATTATCAAGTTTACTTGTACAAATAATATTCACACGAATGTCAGGTATATGTTTAACATTTTTCAAAACTAACCTTGTACCGTTAGTCATCTCCAAGCACACATCTCTCATGCCAACAACTTTTGTCAAGCCATCATTTCCCATCTTTACACTTCCAAAATCACCTCGTGTATAAGACGTGAAAAAGTCCTCTTAAGATGTAGCGTGAATAGAGGCATCACTGTTAATTACCCATCTGGTTCATGACTAGCGAAATTAATTGAATCATCATCATAAACAAGAAGAAAGTCTTCCCGAGAAGTAGTAGCAACTCTATCACCACTGCTATCGTCTTTATTCTTTTTTTCCTTACCTGTGTCGTTCTTGTTTTCCTTTTTCAACTGTTTGCAGTATTTCTTGATGTGTCCTTTTTTGTGACAATAATGACACTCAACATTTGCAAACTTGTTAGACTTACTTCTGTGCTGACTTCTGTTCTTCGGACCTCTGTTTTTACTTCTTCCTCTCCTTTAAGTAATCAAGACTTCTGATTGTGAAGTAATACCCTGTGTTTTTCTTTGCGTCTCCTCATTTAGAACATTTTCCTTGACTAAATCCATTGTGATTACACCATTTGGAGCTGAGTTCGATAACGAAGTTCTAAAAGTTTCCCATGAGTCCGGCAATGTACCAAGAAGCCATAAAGCCTGTATCTCATCATCAAATTTGATACTCATTCCAGCAAGCTGATTTAAAATCCCTTCGTACGCATTCAGCAGTCAGACAAAGGAGCTCCATCTTTATATTTTAAGTTCATCATTTGCTTGATTATGAACAACTTATTATTCCTTGTCTTTCTTGCATACAACTATTCAAGTTTATTCCACAAGGATCTTGCATGTGTCTCCTCACTAATATGGTAAAATACATTGTCATTTACCCATTTCCTGATAAATCCACACACTTGTCGATGAAGTAAGGTCCACTCTACATTAGATTTATTGGCTGGCTTCTCTTCACTAAAAACTGATAAATGATAATCTTTCACATAAAGAAGATCCTCCATCTTTCTCTTCAAAACATGATAATTTGAACCATTCAAAGTAATCATTCTGGTTAAATTCAGATTTGTCTCCATGTTCAACACAACAAATAGAAACTAACAACCAGGCTCTGATACCACTTTGATAAGAGAAAGCGCAATAGTGAAACAAATAACAAAATAAATTTTCTCCGTTTGTGTGTAAATCTAATAGGAACCAATTAAATAGAACACAATCCCACAACAATTATGTTCAACAATCAACCAACCAAGCACTCCACACATGCACAAAACACAAGCCAATTTTTAATGTGGAAAACTTCCCCAAATTTTTAGGAGTAAAAATCACGGGACTGTAGTCCACCAAAAACTTTCACTATGAATCAAATTGTGAGTTTACAATGATTCCTTAACTCTATCAAGGGATTTAACACAATCATCAAGAAATTCAATTCTTGGCAGAGCAACAATCACAATTTGATATCAAATAAAAGAAAAAAGATAGAGAAACCAAATTCCAGACTAATATCATGTAACATCTATGATTACTTATGTAGTCTTAAACTAAGTATGTAAGTGTTATATATAAGAGGATTTATTGAGATTAGTAATCAAAAGAGTCCGTAGAAAGCAAACAAAGTTGGGTATTTTGTTTGTGGTAAATCTACAGCTGCGGTCCATTTCGTATTTGATACGATGATCTTATCTGGGATTGTTCATATGGCGATATGAAAATGGAGGCACTTATATAATAGAGATTATATAGGACTGGACCTCGATAAAATGAGTTTCTTATTAATATCCATTAAACAAAGAAATTCTTATTTATCGATTAGATGATCATATATGGTTTGATCTTAATCCTGAGTGTTTAATGGACTCCTATTTGTTGGGTCATGTCTTTTGATTTACATGGGTGAGACTGTTATAGATTTACGGTCAATATGCTTCATACTTTGGAGATGTGATTTAATAAGTGGCTGGGAACATTCTACACAATAGTGGAATCCACTCCTTCTTGCGAGAAGTAGATGAGTAGTTCCCTTAAGTGTTGATTTAGGTCTTGAACAATAAGAGCGCTCAACTTTCTGTTTATGAGTAAATGGAAAGATAAATTCATAAATTATTATGGATATATTGTTCATTAGAGAATCAATAGTACTTAAAGGAACAAGATATAATTAGAGAGGTATAACGGATTTTAAATAACCTAGCTCTAATTATGAACTACTCGTGCAGAATCGAATCATATGAAATGATTAAATCGATGGACACTGAAAATTCAGATTGTGTAAAACATCTACAATTTTGAGAGTGCAACCTTAAGTTTTTAGTGGAGTAACTCTAAGGTTAATAATAGTGAATTATTAATTAAAGAGTTTAATTAATAATTCCGATATTATTGGAGCTCAAATTGTAGGTCCATTTGGTCCCCTTGCTAGCTCACAACCACATAAAGAAACAAGTTGAAGAATATAATTGGATTGTCCGATTATTGGTGTACATATAAATTTATGTACATGTTCATAAATTATTTAAATAATTTGATTATTTAAATATTTATAATTATTTAATTAATGGTTAATTATTTAATTATTTGTAGAGGTCATGGGTTCAATTCTAAATGATGTCATTAAATTAATTATGATTTAGAATCATTTAATTTAATGAAAAGTCATTTAATTAATTAATGGAAATAATAATTTTAATTGGAATAAGATTCCATTTAAATTATATATTAAAAGAGTTTTAATTTAATAGGAATAAGATTCCATAGTAAATTAAAAGAATAGAATTTTAATCCAATAAGGAATTTGATTTCATATTGGATATAAATTAAGTCTTTCAATTTAAATAGGAATTTGGATTCCTTGTTAAATAGGAAGAGCCCTAGTTTACCAATATATATAAAAAGATGTTTTTATGATTGGTGATGAGTGTGGTGATTGAGAGAATTTTTGGCTACTTGAACCAAAACTTTCCATTGATTAAAAATCACCTAATAACCATCTACTTCAAAAGGATCTTCAAAAGATTGTGCCCACACACAGTTTCTTTTGTGAAGAGTCATACCAAGGAAGATCAGGTGGTGAAGAATCTGCGAATCAAAAGGGATCAATTCAATCTTCATGCAAGGTAAAATTTGACCTTATGAATTAATTATTGAATCGTTATTACTAGTATCGATTGAGCATGTTTTATTTGAAAATTTTTAAGATTCACATTTCCGCATTCGAATTAAAATCGAAATTTTTCTCTTCATATATAACATTTGATAATAGAATAATCATGCATATTAAAAATGAATAAATAAAGCATCATTATTTACATGTAATAAATCAACCACCATTGCCTATAAAAATGAATATAACATTTGATAATACATTTTGTCATAAATCATAAGTGGTGGTACTTAATTTATTAAAATTATTTACATGTAATAAATCAACCACCATTGCCTATAAATCACTTGGCACCCTAGGTACATGACAGAGCGGAATTTCCTATCACTCCAAGTGGCATTACTCATCGCTTAGGTCATTTGTCCGGTCCCACGTAACGGAAAACCTCATCGCTATGGGAAGCTAGACATTATATACCTCTATACGTGTATGGTTGACACACTGACTGGACTAACTGACTCAGTCCCTTCTCGCGGGTATTTCCCGCTGTTAGTTTAATTAGTGATAGACACCCCTGACACTATCATGCACGTCCTTAAGGTACTCTTCACCGGGTACAACTCATTGAGATACCTAGAAAGCGTGCCATAAGCTAATAAAAACATTTTATTTTCGCTGCTTTTCATTTTCATAATTTCCATTTCATAAACTTTTCATAATATCATGTACAAGGTTTTCATAGCATTTTCATTTGAATAAAATTCATATAAAGCATTTCATGGCATATAATTTATACATTTCATAATTACTCATTTGACCATAAAACAATTACATAAAACGTTTTATAAAATCATTCACATAAAATACTTTAACCCCTTTTCCTTTAACCCCTTTTTTTTTTTTTTTTTTGTCTTATACGAGTTCCATTGGGTCCTCGTTACCTACGTAGTTATAATTATAGTCTTAGGGAATTTCGTAAACAATTTCAATTCGCTTGCAATTTAAATATATCACATTTCTACCAACGTATCAAGTCACGATAATCGCACGACTACGGAAACTCTTCGAAAAGTCTTATTCTAGTCGCAACAACACTAGTTTTCATCCATTTCCAAGTTAATTCCATTATCCATTTACCTCATAAGATCATTCACATCATTTAAAATAAAAATCCACCATTCTAATCACCCTATAGCCGAATGCACATCACACTAAAATCCATATCGTCACATTTCATTTCAACATCATTTTCCATTTAAGTGATAAAATCGTTCCTTGGGCGTGACATGCATATATTCATCATGCATCCATTTTTCATATTTTTCACTTGCATGTACATCCTCAAATATCATGTTATCAAATTAAAATTTATTTTGGAACATCAAAAACTTCTCCTAGCCATGACCAATCATGCATTAAACATCAATCTTTATTCAAACTTTCATCAACCTTCATGCATGGATACTTTCATCACATTTTCATCATATTTTAGTCTCAAAATCTCAAACAAACATTTACGGAATCACAACAGCCCCTACATCACATTTCTCATCCATTTTCACATCAAAGTTAAAGAGAAAATCATTACTAACCTCTAAAATGACTTAGTATGGATGTAGTTGACAGACCCCTTTCCCTAGGCGATCTGCTAGCACCCTACGGTGACCCTCCAGCTAGCCCTTTCGCTCAACTAAAGGATCCCCCGCAGAGTTAAGCCATATTCTTTCTCAATATTTTACTAAAACAACGGAAACGAGGGGAAATTTTTCATTTTTATTTTAAAACCTTTTCAAAATATTTTATAAAAATTTGGGCAGCATCTCGCCTATTTTTCGGACTCTGCCACCCTGTAAATACTAAAATTTAACACTTCTAAAATCATAAAAACAATTTCCCCCAAACTACGGAGCCTCAAGCTCTCATTTTCCAACACAACCACAACCACAATTTCATGTTTCAATTTATGAACTTATTATCAATAAAATCCTAAGTCATGCATCAATTTACTTTAAAAACATAATTTAAATCCACAAAATAATATTTACAAAACCATGTGGATATGACAAAATATTTACATCACTTAACATTAAACCAAAAGATAATTGGGAAATCACATTAGCACTGACGCCGCGACTGCCTAGTGTCGTCCGGGGAAATCCGCAGCTATGGTACCTGTGCCTGGGAGGTTGGTTTAAAAATACAGAAAACGTTGGGTGAGCTTTAAAAGCCCAGTGAGTGTCATATAGTATCATTTAAAATCATACTTTACAAAAACCTCCCTAAAACAGTTCAAATTCATTTATTTAAACCAAGTTTCATGCATTAATACTATAAACATATATTGCACGGTTATCAACTTTATAAATGGATCTCCTATGGTTGCGGGGTTTTTTTTTTTATTCAAAATCATTTTTTCTTTTCATAAACCGAATATGGTCCGACTCCGCTCGAAGGTGTCCAGCCAACCAATCCGGCTCCCGCCAACCTATAGTGACCCGTGCCTCATGGCCCCCTAGTATGGAGCGGAATCCTACATCGCTCTTTCCAGGTCATGCAGCGGAATCCTACATCGCTACAGAGCAGAACTATGTCTCGCTTGGGTAAGCTAGCAAATAATATACCTTTCATGTGCATTGGGCTAATCTCTCAGACATCTGACTGACACGACATCTTGCGGGTATCTCCCGCGGTTAGTTTAGTTAGTAACATACTGACAGTACTAATTCTACCAATGCACGCTTCGGGTACTCAACCCAGACCGGTACTAATATGATACTATCTGGGTAAGTCATAGGTTTTATTTTCATCTTTATCAAATTTCAATCCATTTCACATATAAATGATTCAAACGAGAAATCATCATTTAATGAAATCACAAAATCATATCATCAGTTACCGTGCCATTTATCATTTAAATCATATTTCATCTTCATCAAACATATCAAAACATGCATGAAACATCCATTCATTTATCAAATCAACAAAAACGTATAAAAATAAGTTTGACACTCACCTTCCGCTATCAATTCCAAACGGATTTCCGAAAGCCTTTAAAACTGCGCTCTAGCGCTCTTCTCTAGCTCCACCAGATCGCTCGTCACCTACACAACGTATATATACGTAAATTTACGTTCGCGTCAACTTCCATAAACTCAAAATAATAAAAATTACATCATCATCTCCAATTGACCATTTTTAGGCGTAACTCTCCATTTTGATTCCTTAATTAAATCTCCGACTTTTATTAACCTCAATACGCCTAATTAAACTCATTAGGGTCATCCGAACTCTCAACGGACGCCGTATGGGCCAATTTACAAAATTGCCCATTAAACTAGTTTAGCGCATGTTTTGGTTCCTTTTTGAATCTTTGATATTTTATTGGTTTTCTAAACTCCCTATCAACTTCAATCACTTATTTTTCAACTTCTATTCAATCAAAACTAACCAACCAACACATCAGAATAAATCCATCTCAAATCAATCTATTATTAACTAAATCACCAACCTTTAAACTCAAACAACTCACCCCTAATTCCTCCTCTCGTTGACTTCGCTTTGGGGTGGTTTTGGTGACAGATCTGGGCTGGGTTTGAGCTGATTTTCTTCCTCCTTCTTCCTCCTCCCTTTCTCTCTCTCTTCCTCCTTTGGTTCCGCCGTCGCACGGCGTCATCGTTGCCGCCGATCTGCACGTGCGGAGAAGCTGTCTTGGCCGCGATTCAGCTTGGTCTTGCTTCGTTCAGGTCGGGTTCGAGTTGATCTTGGTGCGGGTTGAGCTGGAGCAGCTCGTCTCCTCCCTTTTCCTCACCGATCGGAGCTGGTTCGGCTTGGCGATGCAGCTCGGTTTCAGCTCTGTTTTGCGGCAGCTTGGCTTCGGTTCGCGGCGGCTGGATGGCTGTTGTCCGACGGTGGTGAACGGCGGTGATGGCTTGGTCGGCGTTGGTCTTCTCCTTCTCTCTTCTTCTTTCTTCTTTCTTTTCTTTCTTTCTTTCTTCTTCGCGAGAGAGAGACTGGTTTCTCTTTTTATTTTAAAAAGTCAACTATACTTCTTGGCTTCTATTTGCCTCCACAATAATCTCAATAATTCCACTTACACCCTAAAATAATTCCATTCTCCTCCCTTAGATTCTAGCTTAATCTTACTACGGCCATAATTATTAAAAGTTATCTTCACTTTAGTCCCTTTTTACATTAAAGATTATTCGATTCCATTTACCATTTTAACTTCCCGTTTAATCTCCAATTGAGTTTAAATCAATTCCTATGGGTTCTCTATGACCTTAAACGTCTCCATAATTCATTTAGGGTCTCTAATCAACACTTAGAGACTATTTCTGGGAATCCGTACAATAATAAAAATAGAGGGTTTACAGTAGTCTTGTTGTTTGCTTGCTCTCCCTTCTTGAATGAGCTTGAATGGACCCAAAATCACCTTGAAATTATACAGAACAGCTTGCTGCCCCTGACTTCATGTATTTCATCCATCAAAATCAAAGAAAATCACACTAATCTCTTAAAGTGAGTGGGTATAGGTCTTATCTTGGTTCCTAACTTGTATTTTCCTCTTAGATGAGTTAAAATCCTTCAAAAATCACCCATAAACTCCATGGTTGGGCTGCTGCAAGTTTTTCCCTTCTCCTTGCCATCCAACACCCTCTCTTTCTCTTCTTGCCCGAATGCTTTCCACTCACACACACAGTTGTTTCATTTTTTCATTTTTCATGCATTCTAGTATATATACTTTACCATTTAATTGATAATTTCCCTTAGAGTTGCTTTAATCTAAAAGTTTTCCATCCTTGCATGCTAGCCAAGTGTCCAACATGCATCATTTCCCTTGCCAAGTGTCACCCATGCATACATTCTTCATAACACATATCAACCATGCATAAAATCCATTTACACATGTCTTCCATGCACACTCCCCTTTTGACAAGTGTCTTGCATGCATACTACTCTCATGCCACATGTCCTTCATGCATGCATCCTAGCCCCACTTGTCCACTCATTCTTATCTCTTTTCGTTCGTATCTTCTGAAACGCCCGAATTCGACTTTTCCATGACTTTTTTCGAAACTCTTCGAAAACTCTCCGGGGCCTATATTTGGACTTCCTACATGCTTCTAGTGAGCTTGGTAACTCTTAATTGTCATCCTAAACCCTTTTTCGGGTCTCCATTCACTCGATCGACTTAGGGGATTTTCGAATTGGTTCCATTTCGATTCGAATTTCGTTCAAAAGTGCATTTTAAGGTTCTAAGGTGTTTCTTAAGCTTATTAACACTCATTTCGACACTTTTCTAAATTTTTGAGAATCCTTGAAAATCCTTACGGGATTTTTGGTCGGATTCCGGAAACATTTTCGGTTCGTTCGAAAGCCTACCGAAATGGTACGGATGCATTCAAAATACATTCTAAACACTTTATCATGTCGTACAGGCTACATACATAATTCTGAAATGGAATGTTACAACTCGTGTCTTTCATTTTAATTATGCTGAATGATCCGAAATTATTTGGCCACTAATTAGGAGATTTAGTAACAATATTAAACTTGGAAAACAAATATATGTGTTAAGACCTTAATTAAAGTGACATAGGTAACATGAGATAAGAATATACTTGTGGTGTTTGTGCAATCATTATCGAGTAATCTAAACTTAATGAACTTGACTTAGTTAATCCATATAGGAATATAATGGGTTAGGTAAACTTGAGTATATCCACTAGACTATCGAAAGAGGCATGTAGAGAATTTAGGCATTACTTGATTAAGAACTAAGTGAAGATAGTGTGAAAATGGTAGATAATTAGGTTGAGTAAATTGGTTTGGTGAAGTTGTGACCCTAGAGCTCCTACTCTATTGGTTTAGATCTTTACTTTCTAGTTTTAATTTAGTTTTAACTTTAGCATCTTCATCTCTCATTTTCAATAGTTTGAATATGGCTAGTTTTGAAATAATTCTAGTACTTAGCAAGTTGGCTACAATCCTTGTGAGATTGATATCTTTCTTTATCACTGTACTACTTATGGATCGTGTATACTTGTAAGAGTTTCTTATGTGTGTGTCATGTGAACTCAGCACACGCCTAGACGTTAACCATTTATTTATGTGCTTCTATTAATGTGTACTAGTTATATTTGTTTTTGGTTGTTTTGATTGATTTTTTGTTAGTGTTGTTTTTGGGTTTTGAGTTGCTTAATGAAAGTGTTGTTCATGTGTGTGTGTATTTTATTATTGGGGTGTCTAGAGCGGCTATGAAAAAGGGTGTGGTGAAAGGTTTTTTTTTTTTTTTTTTTACGTCACTGGAGGTATTTTTCTTGGTTTTAGTGTTTATTCAGAGGAAAAATTTTGGTACTAAATTAGGTGTGTGTACTGTTGGCATTTTAATTATGCTTTCAGCCTTTTATCCCCTCATTCTCCACCATTTTCTCCCCATATTCCCCTCATGTTTCCACTTTTTTATCCCTTCATTCTTCATTCTTTTCTCCCTTTATTCTCTACATTTTCCTTGTTTCTCCCATATTTTATCCAGGAACTTCATCTGTAGAATCAACAACATCATGATCTGACAAGTTGTTGAAATTATTTATTGTTTTAGCATCTACAACGACAATTGGATTATCCCTCACAATTCTTGAAAATGTCATGACTGAAGTAATGATAGTGATAGTTGTCTGAATTTCATCTTCAAGGCCGACAGAAAAAGCTACACTAGGGGAGGTTAATGATGTTGAAACCATACTATTCTATACATTTTCCTTGTTTCTCTCATATTTTGTGCAAGAACTTCATCTGTAGAATCGACAACATCATGATCTGACAAGTTGTTGGAATTATTCATTGTTTCAGCATCTATAATGACAATTGGATTATCCCCTACAGTTCTTGAAAATATCATGACTGAAGTAATGATAGTGATAGTTGTCTAAATTTCATCTTTAAGGCCGATAGAATAAGCTACACTAGGAGAGGTTGATGATGTTGAAACCATACTATCCTTGGGGGTTGCATCAATCCAACCTTCTCTTTTATATCTTTCTCACGCTCCATGTAGATTGCTTTCTTCTTATTCATCTATTGTCGTATCTGTCAAACGTATAAGACTTTTGGATTGTTGTTCTTCTTTATGAGTTCGTGTAATGTCCCATTCACTTCTACTTTTGACCAATCTCCTCTCAATCCGCTCTAACCCTTCTCTAGTAGTTCTCCTTATTTCCTCTATTAATTGGCTCATGGTCATTGTTAACTGTAATAAAGATGTAGCCACTCCTTCTATCGTCCTTGAAATTCTTACTTGACCCCTTTCCAACATTTCAAACCTTCCGGCCTCCATGTCTCTCAATGAAATTATCTCCAAAAACACTCTCAACACTCTTAATGAAATCTCTGAATGAAATTCTCGTTGGAACAATCAATGAAAGCACCAAATTGTTAAAGACCTAATTATAGATCTAACAACAAGCTCTAGCTGCCCTTATTTACATCACATGCAAGGTTAAATAATGTATCAATCAACCACGAAATGAGTAGATTAATCCTCTAAAATTAGATCACAGAATGACTTAACCATAGCAAAAGTAATCCCAAGCAAGAATACCCAGAAAGGCCGAAAGAAAATACAAGATACTTGCCTTAGAAATTGCAAATTTTTATTAATATTCCAATAGCCAAAACATATTAACAATCCTAAACTAATCTTTTATTTATAGATAACTAGTTTTAACTTTCGTAGGAAACAAGTCTTCCTTAGGAAATAGAAATCTAAAAGGAAAATAAATCAAATAACTTAAGAAAATAAAAACTTAAAACAATTCAAACTTTCTTTGGAAACAAGTTTTCAAGGTTGGTTGTTTTTTTGTTTGAAGATTGAATAGTGTTGAAAGTAACTGAAGATTAAATAGTGACTGAAATCTGAAATCTGAATAACATATTTTTTTTTTTCTTTTCTCTTTACCTTTGATTGTATATTAATCTTTATTTTTTAAAAGTTAAAATTGCCTGAAAACTAATAATTTGACATCTATACTCTTTTACTATTAGTTGTTATGTAATTTTATTTAATATGATATAAACAATTAAAGTAATTATTTAACAAAAACTAAATGTAAAACCCAGAATTTCGTGAATAGTGTTTTCGAAGGAATAGTATTTAAGGGTGAATAGTATCCGTATGAATAGTATTTTTTCTGGAAAGCAGACCTTATAAATGAAAAGCTTCGGAACGAGTATTAGAGTTTGATAAAACTGGAATAGAGTGAAAATGAGTCCGTTTGAATAGTTTTCAAGGGCTCCAAAATTTATTTACAAAAATGCCCTTACGGATGGAAATATGGATATTATCGATTGAAACTCCATTTGAATTTTTGGAAGCATGGGATTGAGTGTTAGGGCACCCAATTAAAGTATTACATGGTCAATTTGATGATTAGGTGACCATGGCATGTTTTTGTAATTTTTTTAAAGATAAATAGAGATAATTTTGAATCCGATCGGAATTTCGAAAAGATTTTCGGATTCATAAAATTTTGAAAGCGATCTAAATGGGTATTAAGATACTCAAGAGGTAATTTAGAAACCTAAATGACTCTTTCGAAAGAATTCGAATTGAAACGAAATCAATCTAAAAATCGTCGGAGACGATTTAGTGATTTACGGAGAGCCGAAAAGGGGTTTAGAATGATTTTAAGAGTCACAAAGGCTACATGGAGTATGTATATAGTTCGAGTATAGGCCATAGAGAATTTTGGTAAAATTTTGAAAAAGTGCCGGAAAGGCCAAATCCGGGCATTCCGAAAAGCTCGAATGGATAAAGATAAGAAATGATAGACATGTGGGGCAAGGCACCATAGGAGAGTGATAAGTGGCACTAGTGGATAAGGATGAGGACACTTGTCAAGTATTGAATGGAGGGTATTTTTGTAGTTTTGACTTACTTTAGCGGTTAAATTGATATTATAGCATTTTTTAAGGGAAAATGGTAATTTTGCTGAACTTATATATATTTGGAATAAAAAATCAGACCCAAACCAGGAGTCGTCGTGCAGTCGTAGAAAGAAACGGTGAAAAAAAAAAAGATGGAGAGAAAAGCCGCAAGAAGAATAAAGAAGAAGAAGAAAAAGGGAAAGTCCAAGTTTCCAAACGATTTCGCCCTCCATTCGCGTTCTAATTCACCATCACATGTCCAAGATCAAGTGAGGATTTAGGTAAGTGGTTTTTAATGGATTTTATTGTTAGTTTAATGATGAAATTATGGGTTTTTGTCAAGATAGTGTTGTAATGAGTAATTAATGATATTTTTGGCATGGATTAGAGTAGATTATCATCAACTTGAGTTTATATATGAAATTTTTTGTGTAACATGTATGGGTGACGAAAATTAGTGAGTTAGGGTTAGGGTTTTATAGTATATTGTATGGAATTTAATTTGTTTTTATTTTAAGACTTTAGGTGATTATTTGGTGATTAAATGAAGCCTTTGGGTGTGATTATTGAATTTAGAATGAAGAGAATGCATGAGTTGTGTATATATCAGCATGTGAACAAAGTGAGAATTTAGTGTCATTTTTCTAATGGAGTGTAATTGGTTAGTTGGTTGATTTTGAATGATTATGGAAGAATTTTAAATGAAATTGATATGATTATAATTGAAGAAAATAAAGAGAATGAGTAGTTGGGTTATATACTAGTAAGTGGTCAATATGAGAACTATGGTGTAATTAAATTATTTTGACACATGGATGAGTTTATATAAGATTTTATATTAGCTTGAGATGATTTGTTAGAAGAGAAATCAAATGTATGATGAATGAGGTTGTATATTTGTATATGGTCAAGTTATGTATATGTGTGTGTTGTGTTGGTTTTAATGCTTGAATGAGTTGTATGATATGTTTGATATGAAATGGAAGTGATTGGAATCAAAAGAACTAAAGAAAATGATGATTTGGTGTGAGTTTGAATTTTTATTAGTATAAGGGTGAATATGTTTTTAATTGAATTCATAGAGTTGATGATGTTAAGTGGTGTTTTTGTGTGATTTATGGTGAATGAAGATCAATGGAATGAAAATAAATTAAATTCGTTGAGGTTAGTGTGAAAGTGATTAATTGTATGGAAAATGAAATTCCATTAGAATAGGGTGTATTTGTGTATTGGGTTGATATGAAGATGGTTGTTGTGGTTTTGTGACATTTCAAATGAAGTTGAAAGTATGTCAAATATATGGAAACTATGGTGCATGACTTGTTGAAATTGCATTGAGTGTTAGTTGATGTATGTTTGAGTATTAGTTGGGTGTTGCATGAGTTAAAAAATGAAAATGGTGATTAGAATGTTAGTTTGGAAAAATATGTTAAGAATAGGATATCATTGTGCATAATATGTAGAAATTTAATTAAGTTGTTAGCTTGGTATGTATCTGAATTTCAAATGACAAGTATGTTGAATTAAGTTGAAATTGATCCAAATAGATTGGTTGTAATAAATTTTATATTAATGTATGAATTGTAGGGGGAGGTGGAAGCGAGAATGGAGCCACGTGAAATTGTGCAAATGGTGGAAGAGTAAAGCTGTGAGTAGAAGTTTTTATTAAATTTCGAATAGCTTTGTATCAAGTTGTATATTGTAGTTTTGTGAGTGATTATTTTGAAAGTTAGCTTTTAAAATTTTATTGATCATACTTGGTTAATTTATTTAGTGAGTGGAACCTAAATTTTCATGCTTTTAATACACTTTTATTAAAGAGTATAAAAAATATTAGTGTTTGAAATGTGTTTATGCATCTAGTAATAAGAATGCTTTTAGTATTTTGTAAAAGCAAAATGTTTCAAAGCTTTTAGTTTATATATTTTAAAAATATATTAAAGATTTCTAGTTGAGAATATTTTATGTACCAAGCAAAGAAAATGATTTAGTATTTTCAAAAGCAAAAGATAAAGTTTTTAGTACTTTTCAAGCAAAAGAAAAATGAATTTAGCATTTTGAAATATAAAAGAAAGTTTTCAAAAGCCAATCGACCACCCGTGATAGTAAGATGGAATTGACGGAAAAGATAGCAAAGAAAGTTTAAAGACCTATTGTAGAGCCTTATATGTGTGTGGCAAGTATTTGGGTGTGTTACTAACATCGGGGGAATGAATGGCTCGTTCCACTCAAAGTTTGTTAGAGTTGGGGTTGAGTTCATCGAGTCGCCTCCATATATGTAGGGTGCTATCTCATGCCACTTATGCGATATAGCATTCCGCTTTGTCGTGGTGGGAGGTCTTTTAGAGTCACAGTGAGTGGCGCTAGTTTAGTCGCCACGTGACGTCACATTGCGCAACGCTAGTTTGGTCGGCATGTGACTAGATTTCACTCACATCATACAGTGCTAGTTTAGTCGTCATGTGAGTTTATAGCTTCCATGGGTCCAATTGGTGCATTTTAGAAAAGAAGCCAAGCAAAGGCATTTATAGATTTTAAAGCTTGATGAGAATTTAGTATTTTATACTTTGTATATTTTTTAGCCATTACGAGCAACGCTTTTGTAGTTTATGTTTGGCACAAATATAGAAAGTTGATTTCATTTTTATTAAATTATAGATTTTATGATCTAAAAAGAAATAGAATGTTTCAATATTAGAAAATCTCATTTAGAAATGAAAAGATTTAAAATAAAGTGATTTTAAATGTTTATGGAAGATTTTATAATCAATTTTAGTATATTATATCGTTTATGTATTTATATGAGATTTTTATGAGGTTATTTATCAGAGTTTAAGATTTACAGATTTTAGAAAACTATTTAAAGAATTCATTTTTTAAATATTTTTGGGAGATGAGTTTGTAGAAAAGAAATTTTATCAGTAAAAGATTACTCACTACTGACTGAGCTTCATTAGCTCACATTTTCCACTTTGTTTTTGAAAAACCTCCCTAGGTGCAGGATCAAGTAACCACAGTGCCAGATCTCCTACACATGACTATGTGGGCCAGCTTCGACATGATGCCTATTTAGATATTATGTTTTATGAATGTATATACTTATAAAGAATTTTAATGTATATATATTATAAATAATGTTTTAGAATTTATATCGAAATTTTAATTTCAGTAAAATGATTTTGAGTTTATAATAATTAAAAGTATGTTTGTGTTGGATTGTGGAAAATGAATTTAGGGCCAGAGGCCCAAAAGTTGAGATGGATGTGCTATAGAAGTTTATAAAATTATTTTTGAAACTTTTGTAGGGTGGCATATTTAGAAAACAGTCGTTATGTTGCCCGAATTTTTATGAAATTGTTTTGTAGAAGTGTTAGATTTAAAAAGAAAAATTTTCCCCATTTTTTTTGCAGTTTAAAGAAAGTTTACTAAAGTATAGAAAAAATTTAGAAAAAGTAGACAGCTTAGCTTCATAGGAATTTCTCAGCCGGAGTAGATATCCATTGGAGGGCTATCGTGAGGTTGTCGGCAGATCGCTTAAGGAATAGAGCATGTCACTAAAACACTTGCATATATATTAATAATATTTTTATTCATAATTAAAATATAATTAATTATTATACTAGAGTAAATTAAATTTATATATTTAAATAAAAATAAACAAATAATCTTAAGTTAAATTACTATTGCAACAAAAGTTTATTAAATTATAAAGAAAATTTGAGGATGAGATGTTCAGGGTTTTTATTTGTCAGCATTGTTTGTTATAACATTAAAAGAAACCTGTATAATGTAAAATTATGATAAATTTGAAAATATATTGTTTTGAAGAGGATGGGCTTATAATAACATATGTAAAAATTATTAAATGATTTGACATTCAGATAAAAGTCATAAATTATAACTTTTGTTTAGTGATTTTTGGGTAGTTTTAAGTGGTATAACCACTTAAAAAAAAAAAACAAAACAAAAAACCAAAATAACTTAATAGATCCAATTCAGACCAATTTAGTGATAAGTGCTAAAAACAAACAACATTTTCCTTAGGAAATAGAAACCTTAAAGGAATAAATATCAAATAACTAATAAAAAATAATATTAAAACATAAACAAATATATATATCTAAAAAGTCTCATTAGGTTCATCCCAGAACCAAGAGGGCACAGATGACTCCAAAAAAAAGGTATGTAAGACATCAAGAAGATGATGATTCTTTCTTTCCACCACCCCATTTTGTTGAAGAGTTGAATGACAAGACTGTTAAGAAATTATGTCATGATGTTGTAGAAATTCTTGAAATGAATTAGACATGTATTCACTTCCATTATCAAAACGTAATATTTTGATATTAGAAAAAATGGGGTTTGAATATATACATGAAAAAGCTTAAAAATAGAAAATACTTCTCCTTTAGAATGTAAAAAATAAATCCATATGAATCGACTATAATCGTTGATGAAAGTGATAAAATACTTGTAATTAGCATGAGAAGTAAATGGCGCCACACCTCACACATGTAACACCCCAAAATTTTTTAGCATGAATATCATTTTTATTAAATTGAAATTAGGTATGCACAAATAAATTAAGAGTGATATTGTAGGATCCTAAATGATTTATGAAAGTGCCTAAAGAATATTGGGAAATTTTAGATATTGTGTAATATGTATTTCTAGACACGTTTATAATTCTAAAGTGAATGAAATTATTCTATTGATCTAGTAATGTGTATATGAGGTGTATAAGTTTATAATTGTTGAATCATTGGTGGATTAGAAATATTTTCAGATCCCGTCAAAATTACGAAAGGATTCCGGATAGTAATAATGGTTTGATCGGTCCATAGTGAATATCAAAAAGTTTAGAGGATATTTTAGAATCCTAAAAGATGCTTTCGAAAAAGAAATCTGGATTTTAAATCGGATTTATCTTAAAACGCATTTTAAAGTTAACTTTAAGATTAAGATTATGGGGACCCAAATTAGGGCATAGAATGACTTTTAGGAATTTCAGAGACTATAGGAAAGACGAGAGAAATTCAAATATAAGCCTTGAAAAATTTAAGGGAAGTTTCGAAGAGATCTCGGAGTAACCTATTAGAAATGTTTTTGAAAAACTCGTATTAAACGAAAATACAAAAAGATGTGCATGATTGACACGTGTCAAGGAGATTAAATACATGAATGCCACTTGTTAAGGAGGATGCATGCATGGTGACACTTGTCAAGTTTTTGTGGATGGTATAATGGTAATTTTGAAGAAATCCAATGGCAATTTCAATTGCCATGCAATATATATATAAGCCATTTCAAAGGAAATCAAAGCAAACAAGGTGGTTGTCGTAAATGAGAGCCAAACAAGAAGAGAAGCAAATAAACCGAGACAAACAAGAAGCAATCAAGTTTGAAGTGAAAAAACAAAAAGGGAATCATTGCTGTACATGAAAGAAAATGAAGGAATGTTGTTTTGAGTGAGTTTAGTGTTGCATGCAAGCCTGGGAGCTAATCAAATCCATTCCAAGTGAAATCAAGGTAAGAAATTAATTCCCATGAGTTATTTTTGGATGTTTGAAAACTTAAATTGATGTGGTTTAGGATATTAGTAGCTTTGTCATGTTATATAGGTGATTTCCAAGTGAGTTTCTATGTGAAAACTTGAAGAAAATGGATGAATTGTGTTGGTATAAGTCACGGCTAAAGTGATGAACAAAGGTTCAAAATGAGTTTCAACGATATGGATGAGTTTTATGTTTGCAAATGTTTGAAAATAACTTGAAATGAAGTTAAAATGAAAAATCAAAAAATTGTGTATGATTTGTATAGCATTTGGTCAAGAGGGGTATGAAATAATGGATTTTCTTTTCAAGTTTCAAAAATTTTATTTCGGGTATATGAGCGTGTTCCTAAGTGAGAATAAATAAGATTAATGGAAAAAAAAATCGTAATTTTAAAGTGCTGGTTAAGTAGAAATCTAGAAGAGAAGTTTGAAGGCAAAATGAGTTTAAATGGAAAATTGTACAGGTATAGAAGCATTTGGATCATGTAGGATTAGTAGATCATGCATTTAGATTCATGGAATGAGCTTTTATTTATTATCTATGTGTTTTTGAAAAATTTAGGAGAGGAAGTAGCTCAAGGAAGCCAAGGAAAAGGAAAGGAGAAGGTTTGAGCGTCCATTGAAGAGTAAAATAAGTCAAGAAAGAGGCAATAAGGTTGGTGTATATTTAATTTGAGTTGTTGTTTTTAATTGTATGCATATGGCTTTCTAAAATGTTTAATAATTGATTTGTTTAACTGAATTGATTTGTTAACCATGTTTAACTGCATAATGGAACCTTTTTAGTTGAAAAGAAATTGTGACTATAAAAAGGTATCCATTGAAAATGTTAAAGGAGCCTTAGTAAACCTGAATATTAGTAGGTGGGGGTTGGAAGTTGGCATGCCAATAGGATTATTATAACAGTACTGCGTTGATATGTTTCGAAATAAAATCAAAATCATTAATTTAGGGACCATGAGAGGCATCAAGTGTGTGGTTCCAAATGATTGATTTATATATGTGTGATGCAATTCAGGCGGGTAGGCACCGAGTGTCCAATGCCAGAAATCTCATTTTCCAGTCTAAGTTATCATGTCAGTGTTTACAAAAGGCAATGAAAAATGCCAAGTTGTATAATGCATGTGTGAATTGGGTTCCAAATGTGTATAAATAAGTTGTTAAATTATTTTGAATTGAAAATTATTTATTTTTATTGTATGAAAATTTTATATTAAAAAAGATTTTAAATTCGAATTTAGTGTACACCCACTAAGCAAATATGCTTAGTGCGTTAGAATTACAACACGCAGGTAGTAGCTCATGTCAGGAGGGCGAGGACTGAAGAGCAAGCTTATCTACAACAAGTCCATCTAGTCACATCCATCCATCTATTCATCTTTATTTTGGGTATATATCATATTTGGTTTTGTATATAAGAATTTCAAATTGTATATACTTGCATGCATATATGTATTTGTATATCAAGTATGGACTTTTGTAAAGTAAACTAAATTTTGTATAAAGGTTGGAAAAATATTGTGTATATGGATAATGTTGAACCAAATAGAGTTTGGTTCCAATTGCTGAATATGGTTTGTGAAAAATTTGTGTTGGAAATGAAAATAATAAATTTGTAATAGGTCGGGAAATTTCGAATTTTAGGGGAAACTCTTGCAGTTTTTTCCGCTTGAACTAGAAATGTTTTAAATCATTTTATATGATTTTGAAATTCTCTATTTTGGTATGAATAATTAAATATATATGGTTTTCTAAATAAAAATTTTGCATAAAGGAAGTTACAGGTAACACCCCTTGGACTCGTCTAAAGGAAGGAATAGCAGAAGGTGTTACAACACATCACTATGTATCAAGTCAAATGGTTGGATAATATTTGGTGTATGAATGGGAAATGGTAGTGTTTTAGTTTTACCAAGCCTACAAGAATTGCCATCAAATTGGACAACACTAAGAGATGGTGACTTTTTATTCCCAAGTAAACCAGAATTGAGCAAATTATAAATTACATTAGAATTTAGATGTTCAAGACGTTTATACCATGCTCGACAATCAACATGAACAGAATTATGAGTGACAAAAGTTAATGTAAGATGTGGAGATGAAGGCAAGAGAAAAGGAAAGAGACGTCCCACTTTAGGCCCCCTTACGGTCATCTTCTTGGATTGCTGATCCTGCACAACACAACCAAATTTAGAAAATTTAACTTTTCAATCATTTAAAACTAATTGTTTGACAAAAACAAGATTAGTGGTAAGACCAGAGAGACAAATACATTGGTTAGAGAAAGAGAAACATCACTAGTTGCCATGATACGTAAAGAACTACCATCAGCCGTATAAATCTCAAGATTTCCAGAATAATTGTGTACATTGGAAGAAATCTAATATTGTTTGTCATATGATTGGAAGCTGCAGTATCAAAGAGCCAAAGAGAAGATGTAGAGAAGGGTTTACCTGAGAGTCCTAAAGCAGATACATAAACAATAATTTGTTGGATCATTTCAGGGGTGACAAGTGAAATAGAAGCAGGAGCACTTTGTGTTGAAAGTGCTGTAATCATAGAACTTCTAGCACTAGAAGAGCCAATTGTGACAGTATATGTTGTTTCAGATTTCTTTGGGGGTCGAATAGGACATTTCTTGATAATATGACCATCCTTTTTGTAGTAGTTACAGAACTTAGTTGAGCAGTTAGAAGCAAAATGACCAAATTTCTTGCAACTGAAGCACTGAACAGTGTTCATGTCTTGACCTTTCTGCTTACCTTGTGTTGCAAAAGCTCTTTTCAAATGCTCACATTTGGCTTCTGAAAGTATACATTTTGGATTAAGCAATTCTTCAATTTATCTAACTTTTTCTTGACCTCTAATATCGCTTTGGCCAAATCCTTATCATCATCAGCATTAAAGAAACATTGACGAGCTTTAGCATCAAAAATTAAGGATTCCCAAATGGATTCACTTTTAATCAAGGTTCTTTCATTCCCTAGAATCCAAAGACATTGTCTATTTGGCAACAAAAGAACAACAGTCATTCAACATTGTTGTAAAAATGATCCAAACATAGTGTATTGTAAGATTTTGATGAAGTAATACCTAGCCCTCGTAAGAGCAACATTAATTCTCTGTGGCGTGGACAAAAACCCAATCAATCCACCAGCATTGGATCTTACAGTTGATATAATGATAATGTCCTCCTTACCACCTTGAAATCCGTCTACTGACTTCACTTTCACAACAAAACCATCTCTGCTTACATATTTATGTCCAAGTTTATCTTTAATTGCGACTACTTGGGCATTATAGGGTGACACTACACCAATACTGAGCTTCTTGTTTGAGCCAATCCAAGCTGCATAATAAAGATTACTAATGGCATTAAAAAGGATTAAACATCAGTTTTAGTAGCATTCAAACACAATGAAACAGTTCACAAGGATATTGGGCAATAAGAAATGCCACAAGAAATTATTTTTGTTCAAAATCAATGAGATAAGTTTTCTAGTTATTGCTATCAAAATATTCTCATAAATTCATTGTCACATTGTTAATTAAATCTTATGAATAATTAGTATTAAGATTCTATTATTTAATTTTTCTAAGTTACTTCTTCCCTATTATGTTTAACCAATGACCGTAATATGAATCAATGCATAGTAATTGTAACAGAATGTTGATGAGCAGGAAAATATCCTAGAATGAATTAAAATCAAGAAACCATCACATCTTTCTTTTCATTTACAAAAGTGAAATTGAAGGCCATACATATATAACAGGACAAATCACAAAGTTATTGTGCCTAAAATTAAATCTATATATTATAGTATAACTCTAAAGATTAAGAATTAATACCACAGCCTACCCTTGTGGATGCTATTAGAACTTGACCCAAGTGTTTGGACTTACCAGTATGGTCCCAAATGATTACAATGTGAAACCTTGCAATTTTATATAAAAAATATATGCATTTGTTCTTTAAATTTTACCATGCTCTGACTAAACAAACATTGTGGTGAATATGTACCCGGTTTAATACCCCAAACAAACAATGAATTGTAAAACAACATCTTTTGGACTAAACTATAACAAGGCTGAAAATCATAGATAAGATTTGGAAAGATATGTTGTTCCTCCAAGGCCAACATAAAAAAAAATTAAGTAATCACAGCCTAAAGAGCAAAGTTAACGGGTCACAAATTCATAACAAATGAAAAAGAATGTTGTTCTTTCAAACAAAGCAAAAGAATGTCTTTTTCTTTCATAGAAAAAGACGTTCTTATTTTCTTTCATATAAAGATTTTTGTTTTTGAGCAACTGACACTAAGAAAAAATTAAAGTGAATGAGGTAAGTTGTAACTTGCAACTCGAGATTATCTACGTCATTTTTTTTTTTAAATTTTTTCTTGATATTACCACTTCTGACACTACACCAGTAGAAAAAATATCTATTGAAACCTATTGACAGAGTTTGCTTAATAAACGGTTTGAAAAGTTTTTTCTTATTACAACTTCTGACACTAGACCACTAGGTCAGATATTTATTAAGACCTATTGATAGAGTTTACTTAACGAACGATCCGAAAATCTATTTCTAGAATTTAAAAAAAAAAAAAATTACCCACAAATAAATGGAAAATTGTCATACCAGATAAGGATTGAATCTTGCCAATGAGAAGCAAATGGGGTGCGCCTTAACCACTGGGCCATCCACCGTCATCATGTCCACTTCAATTATTATTTATATGATTTGAGAAAAATTAAAGATAGATTATTCTTTTAAAATAAGTAAAAATAAAAGTTTGTGAAACTTATCAATTAAGTTATCACTTAAAGTAATATTATGCAAGTTAAGGTGTCCTTTTAGGGAAAAATAAAAGATAAATTATTTATATGATTTAAGAAAAATGAAAGATCATTTATTCTTTTGTTAGAAAAATAAAAAATAAGTTAAATGGTAAGTTGCGGCTTTTAACTGTCCATATCAATTATTATTTATATGATCTAATAAAAATAGAAGGTAGATTATTCTTTTAGAATAAATAAAAATAAAAGTTTATAAAACTTATCAAGTAAGTTGTTCACTTTTAATAATATTATACAAGTCAAGATGTCATTTTGGGAAAAACATAAATGATAAATTATTTATATGATTTGAGAAAACTAAAAGGTCATTTATTATAACTTTTTTTTTAATATAGGTAATTTATTCTTTTTGTGAAAAATAAATAAATAAATAAGGTAACTTGTAAGTTATAATTCCAAAATGTCCACATCAATTATGATATGAGAAAGATAAAAGGTAAAGTAAGTTTTTAAAAAGGAATAAGAATAAAAGTTGATGAAACTTATCAAGTAAGTCATAGCTTTTAACAATATTATGTGTAAATTTCAAAAACTGGCCTCATTTCAAAACCAAAAATCCTTTTTAACCTTTCAAATAAATAAATTGCATCCAAAACTTGTGATTTCAAAAATATCCCTATGAGCAAAATTTCAAAAATACTGTGACAGAAGAAGTGTGACAAAAGGCTCTATTGTCACACTCATACTCGTCACGTTCAAGGGCTTTTTAGTTAATATAGGATATTAGACGTAATTAATTTGTTTAAATGAGTAAAAACAATTTTTTTTTTTTTTAAATGAGCTGCAAACGAATTTTTCTTTTGAATTTAGATAGTTTTGAATTTTTCTCATATATTATAGAAGTCAAGACTTGCTTTAGGGAAAAAAAATAAAAGATAAATTTTTATATGATTTGAGAGAAATGAAAAGTCATTTATTCTTTTGTAGAAAAATAAATAGATAAATAGAAGTTGATGGAACTTTGTCGAGCAAGGTTACACTTTTAATAATATTATAGAAATCAAAATATCCTTTTAGGAAACAAATAAAATAAAAAATTAATGAATACTGTCAAGGAAATTTACATTTTAATAAGGAATTATATACTTGTAAAATCTAGCAAGTATTAGCAAAAGACAAATCTCTGTTGGCAATTCTTTAGGACAGAGAAGTTGTTTAGACATTGATGATGAGTTTTCTAGGAGTTGACCCCCAAGTCTTCTTACTTTTAAATAATCAAATATTCATTTATTTATTATTATTTTCTTAATTCAATTAAATGTTCATTTATTACTATGCATTTGTTATTATAATACCTTTGTTTATTTTGAAAAGCAAAGTAATAAATGATTGATTGTGTCTGATCATTTCCATCAGTATTTGAGAAGACAGATATTCATTTAAGACAAAGAAATAGCACACATTCGAAGTGGAAACAGAGACTAGCTAGCCTTCATTCTCTATTATTTCACATTACAGTTTTCTTGTTTCATATCTCCAGACCTGCTTCGTTTCAGTTTTCATATGCTAGTTTTGATTGCACATGTTTAAATTTAGGAGAAAATTTATTTTTATCCACAAATTTTAGGGATAATCAAATTTTTAACTATGTTTGAAAAAAAAAAATGAAATCAATCTATTGTTTCAAAAATGTGTTAATTAATCTTTCACATCAATCAACTAACGTTTAAACCTAACGGAGAGTAGAAAATGACTTTTTTGCCCCCTCACTTTTGTTACAACGCATACAATAACTGTTTTGCCCTTAATAAAATTAAAAATTACAATTAGTTAAAAGTTAATAAAATTAAAATTAAAATTAAACCCAAATAAAATGGTTCATCACCAAAATCAACGATGAACTAGTTCATCACATAGCTCATCATCAATTCTAGTGAAGAACCAGCACTAGATTCCAGTGATGTTCATCAACAGAATCTGGTGTTTGTTTGTTTTTTTTTTTTTTTAATTTTTTATTATTTTTATATTTTTATTAATTATTTCATTTTATTATTTTTAAAATTTTTTAATTGTTTATTTTCTCATTTTTATTTCTTTTTTAATTTTTTTCCAAATTATCTTATTCATATATGTGTCAAGATCCTAAATTACAATTGAAAATTATAAAATTACCCCTACCTATCATGTCGACCGTCAGTCAACTAACGGAAGGGATTAATTTGACATGTTTTCGAAATGTTAGGGTTGATTTCGTCATTTTCCGAAGCATAATTGAAAATTTGATCCTTTCCCAAAACTTAGTGACCAAAATGATTTTTACCCTTAAATTATATTCTTTTTTTTTTTATCAAATAAGTTTTAAGGTTAAAACAATTAAATATTGTTATTTATAATTTATTTTTGAGAGATATTTAGATTTAACTGCTGGATTAACAATATTTTTGTACTTAAATTATAATAATATATATGATATCATGAATAATAATTCTAAGTTTAACTATAATTACAATATGTTTATGGTGTGTTTATTTGATGGATTAAAAAATAAGAATAGGGAATGAGAATAGGAAAGATTGTTGATGTTTACTTGTTATAAAATCAATCTGTAATGGAAAAGAAATTATAGGTCCCATATGAATTTGGGGTTGTAAAATGGAAATCTCTTTCTTCCCACCGCATTTGTGAATCTCATTACCATTCCCTTTTACTAGTTTAAAAGTCTTTTATGCCCTTTATTAAAAAATGCTTATGGAGTACATAATTTTAATCAATGACATTTTTCTAACTTGCAATTAATCCATCCGATTTCAAGGCAAAGTAAACATCTCAATGGGAATACTGCCGATTTCAACTTTGATTCCTGTAATTGAAGTAAACAACTCATTCTGATTTCAGATAATTTTAATTTCAAATCATTCCAATTACGTGTAAGTAAATGCACCTTTAGTTTAGTTAGTAGACAAAAATGAAAATTCAATACATTTTTATCCAATAGATTAATAAAATTATGAAAATTATGTCAAACATTTCATAGTTAGAAGAGAGTAACTACATAAATAAACATAATAAAGAGAAACCTGTTATAAAATGAAATAAAGAATGAGTAGTAGGAGGAGAATATTTGGATAACACACATGAGATATAATAGGAGTAAACAAATAAACATCAAATAATGGAAGTAAACAAAACATGAACTAAAGAACGAGGGAGTAGAAAAGAATATGACGGTACTTGTGCTTTTACTAAACTTGGAGAAAAAAAGTTAACATTTTCTTTCAAATGACATACACGACTATATATAGGCAGAAGAAGCATAGCCTATTTACAATAATGATAATAATAATAATAATAATAATGGTTGCTTTTGGAGGTGGTAAATCCACCATCATTACATGACGCTTCCCTTTGGATTTACACCTTTTAAGATAAACCGCCTTATTAAAAACCTTACAAGTAAAACCCAATGAGATAAAACCTAGTTGAAGGGTAAAAGAGTGAAGCATACAAAAAAAAAAAAAAATGATGATATGCTCCCCCTGATGAAACTTCTACTAAGTTAACTATCTAGCTTGGAGAGTTGACACATGCTAATGTCGTGTACCAATTTTCAAATGTTGATGTTGGTATAGTTTTCGTAAATAAATCTGCTACATTATCTGTAAAGCATACCTGTTTCACATCAATCTCTTTATTTTCTTGAAGATCGTGAGTATAAAAGAACTTTGGTGAGATATACTTAGTTATATCTCCCTTGATATATCCTCCCCTGACTTGAGCAATACAAGTTGTATTGTCTTCATGAATTATCATTGGCCCTTTTATGGTTTAAAGAAGCCTATAAGTACTTTGTATAAGATGAATGATTGATCTCAACTATACACACTTCCGACATGCCTCATAAAGTGCTAAACTCTCAGAAGGATTAGAAGATGTAACAACAAGAGTTTGTTTCATGGAATGTCAAGAGATTGTTGTGTCATTGTACGTAAAAACATATCCAGTTTGTGAACGTGCCTTATATGGACCAAAAAGATATCCTGCGTTAGCATAACTAATTAAACGTGAGTTATTACTTGACTGTGAATAAAATAACCCTAAATCTGTAGTTCCACAAAGGTAATGAAGAATATGTTTAATTTCATTCCAATGGGATGCTTCAGTGTGGAACCGAATCTAGCTAATAAAATAATCGAAAATGCAATATCTGGCCTAGTGTATTGTGCCAAATATAGGAGGGCACTAATTGCACTCAGATATGGCACCTCAAGATCAAGTGTCTTTTCATTAACTCCTTTAGCTCTGAATAGATCCTTCTTGGGATCAAGAGAACAAACAACCATAGGGGTACTTAAAGGATGAGCTTTATCCCTATTAAAACTTTTCAAGATTTTTTTGACACATGCCTTTTGATGGACTAATATTCTGTTTGATTTGTGATCGATTTCCAAACAAGACAATATCGTGTCTTCCCTAAGTCTTTCATCTCAAATTCTCTCTTCAAATATTCAGTAGTTTTTAAGAGCTCTTCATGAGTTCCTATTAAATTCATGTAATCGACATATTCTACTATAATGGCGAACCTTGATCCTAATTTTCTCATAAAAACACATGGGCATATAAGGTCATTCATATATCCTTCTTTGATCAAATATTCACTCAAGCAATTATACCACGTTCTTTCGAATTGTTTTAGTCCATACAATAATCGTTGCAACTTGATTGAGTATAATTCACGAGGTTTTGAATTATATGCTTCAAGTATTTTCAATCCTTAAGAGATTTTCATATAGATACTAGTATCAAGTCAACCAAACAAATATGCAATTACCACATCCATTAAATGCATTTCAAGTCTTTTTGCCATTACCAAACTACTTAAAAATTGGAATGTAATTGTGTCCATCACGAGGTGAATATGTTTCATCACAGTCAATTCCAGGTCTTTGTGAGAAACCTTGTATGACTAATCATGCCTTGTATCTTACGATTTCATTTTTCTTATTACATTTTTGAACAAATACCCATTTGTATTTAACTGGTTTAACATCTTCAGGTGTTTGAACTATCCATATTATTTCATTTGGCTAATGAACTTAATTATGCTTGAATTGTTTCTTCCTATTTAGGCCAATCATGTCGTTTCTTGCATTCATCAGTAGTATGTTGTCTACAATCATCACTCATAATTTCAGTAGCTACTGTGTAAGAGAACATGCCATCAATGACTATTTCTTCACAGTTCCATTTTTCTCTTACATAATTATCAAAATTTCTTCATTTCTTGATTGTCGTATTTGTTCAAATGTTTGTCATTCTTCATGGACTTTGACCAATTATGTGGTTTGCAAATCTTTAGAGGTTGTTGTCTCTTTTAAGGACATACCTTTGGATAACTTTAGTATTGTTTTCAACAAGATCATGATATTTCATTTTGCATTTCCACGGAATAGTATCCTTTTAGCCAAACGGCCTATCACATTTTTTATACATAACAGATGAATTATTTGCTACTATTTGTTTCGATTTTTCAATAGGCATAGTCACCCGAGTTGGAGTATTGGCACCAGGTATATAAGATTTGATTACCTTTATTGCATTTATAAATGCGTTTGGTAACTGATTAGCAATCACTTGTAATTGCATTATTCTTTATACTTCATTTTCACATTGATTAGTACGAGGGTCCAAATGAGATAAAGTACTCACACTCCATAAAAAGTCCATGCTTTCCTATAGAAAGAGTTTCATTTTCTCTTAGTCGTGGGAACCAATTTTCATTAAAATGACACTCCGCAAAATGTGCGGTGAAAAGGTCTCCCATCAAGGGTTCAAGATATCAAATAATAGAAGGTGATTTAAAGCCAACATAAATCCTCAAACGATATTAGGGTCCCATCTTAGACTTTTGTGAGGGTGCAATAGGTACATATACAGCACAACTGAATGTTCTTAGATGAGATCTATCCGGTTGATGACCAACCACAAGTTATAATGGGGAATACTGATGATATGCAGTAGGTCGGAGGCAAATTAGCACAACAACATGTAGTATGGCATGACCCTACATAGATATTGGCAATTGCGTTCGTAAAAGTAAGTTCGAGCAATTACTTGGAGGTGCTTGATAAATGACTCCGCAAAACCATTTTGAGTGTGAACATGTGGAACTAGATGCTCAACATCAATTCCAATGGACATGCAATATTCATCAAATGTCTTTGATGTAAATTCACCAACATTATCTAAGTGAATTGTTTTTATTGATTAATCTAGAAATTATGCTCACAGTTTGATAATTTGTGCAAGGAGTCTAGTAAAGGTAACATTACGAGTTGACAGTAAACAAACATGCGACCATTATGCAAATGCATCAATTAAAGCCATAAAATAGCGAAATGGTCCACTTAATGGATGAATAGATCCACATATGTCCCTTTGAATTCTTTGCAAAAATAAGGGGGATTCAAAATTAATTTTAAAAGGGGAAAGAGATTGTTTAATCATCAATTTTCTTTGCGAGGAAGTAGTGCAAAAGTTCTCTTTAGACAATAAAATCGTTTGATTCTTTAATAGGTGTCCATTGGAGTTTTCAATGATCCTACACATCATAGTAGACCCTAGGTGACCAAAGCGATCATGCCAAAGCTGAAAAATTTTAGTGTCTGAAATTTTTTTATTTATAACTATGTAGATCTCAATAGGAGTTATAACTGTAAAGTATAAACTAGATGAGGAGTATGAACTTTTCTAAGATGATCTTCCATCTTGAGACGATGGATGCAATACATAGATATTCTATGCTATGCTCATTTACAGTCTCAATATGGTATCCATTATTGAGTATATCTTTAAAATTGAGCAAGTTTCTTCTAGAATTGCTTGAATATAATGCATCATGGATACATATTTTAGTCTCACTTGCCAATACAATTATGGCTTTTCCATGACTCTCAATTAGGTGTAGGATTTGATATAGCGTTTACTTGAGCCTTATATTGTGTCAAATTTAAGAAATACTTTTTATCACAGAGGATAGAATGTGTGTTTACACTATCAATCAAACATATATCTTCACCTTCTCCTTTGAGAATAGATGGTCCATCCATATCCTTTTCATTTAAACAAAATTCACATTAGTCATTGAAAGAAACAACATCATGAATATAAAAGTTTATCTGACTTGATACCAAAAGAAGCAAAGGAAAGTCAAAAGTCGTCATGTCCTAATTGGTTTGTGCATTCCCATCACCATTTTACACAAAAAGATTATTATGAAAAAAAGTACAAAAAAAAAGGGAAATAATAGTTTTCAGATACTAATGCTAGTTGGTATACTCTTTACCATCACCATTCATGAGAAGGTCAATCTCTCTATCTACATTTTTAAAGAAATCTAAGATATCAAAGTGAGTGGTATCTTCTAGGCTGACAAATTTTGCAAAATTGATCTCAACCTCCTTCTTTTTCCCTTTTATGGATTATTGATAAAGTTCTACCAAATGTTTGAGCATACGGCAAGTATGTGACCAATGATCTGATGCATTATACCTAAAACAAGCACTTTCAGTCCTTTTAGTGGTTTTATTTCCCATGTTTCGATTTTTTTCATTTTCTTTTTTAGCCACATAAATATTCCACTTTTAGGATCCATTATTGGCATTACGGTGCCCTAAAATTTAAAACCACCATGCCCACAAGAACCACTTCCTCTTCCATATCCTCGACCATGCCATCGACCACGACCTCGTCCATGCCCATTGTTTGTGTTGGCATTCATTCTAGGAGTGCCAATGAACCTGCAGGTCATAACTCATGATTTTCATCAACAGTTCATTATTCTATTCTACAATAAACAAACCCGAGATTAGTTTTGAATATTTTTGGAATTGACATTCTTGGTATTGTTATTGTAAGAGCATATTTGAGGTATGGAATGTCGAGAACATTTTTTTTTTTACATATCTTGTTCAGTTACTATTTCACCACACAACTTTAATTGTGAGGTTATTTTGAATAAGGCAAAATTGTGAGGTTATTTTGAATAAGGAAAAGTTATGTTTAGCAACAGTTTTAAAGTCTTGTAATCTCAGGTGGATCCAATCATGCTTAGCTTTTGAGAGGAATATATCCCTTCGGTAGTCAAACCTGTCTTTTAAATTATTCCATAAGTTAAGAGATCCTTCACCGTAAGATACTCAACCTTAAGGTTTTATGCAGGCGGTGTCAGAGAAATATAATAGCCTTCGCCTTGTCTTGTGAAGTCGTTTCATTTCACTCCTTAATTGTATCTTACAACTACATTGTTTGCAAATGCATTTCAGCATCTAGGATCCAACTTTAATTGTGAGGTTATTTTGCATAAGGCAAAGTTATGTTCAGCAACAGTTTTAAAGTCTTGTAACCTCAAGTGGATCCAGTCATGCTTAGCTTTTGAGAGGAATACATCCCTTCGGTGGTCAAACTTGTCTTTTAAATTATTCCATAAAGTTAAGGGATCCTTCACTGTAAGGTACTCAACCTTAAAATTTTATGCAAGTGGTGTCGGAGAAATATAATAGCCTTCGCCTTGTCTTGTAAAGTCGTTTCATTTCACTTCTTAATTGTATCTTACAACCACATTGTCTACAAAAGCATTTCAGCATCCAGGATCCAACTTTAATTGTGAAGGCAAAGTTATGTTCAGCAACAGTTTTAGAGTCTTGTAACCTCAGGTAGATTTAATCATGCTTAGCTTTTGAGAGGAATTCATTCCTTCGGTGGTCAAACCTGTCTTTTAAATTATTCCATAAAGTTAAGGGATCCTTCACAGTAAGGTACTCAACCTTAAGGTTTTATGCAGGTGGTGTCGGAGAAATATAATAGCTTTCGCCTTGTCTTGTAAAGTCATTTCATTTCACTCCTTAATTGTATCTTACAACTACATTGTCTGTAAATGCATTTCAGCATCCAGGATCTAAGAAAGGTAGTTTTTCCCCAAGATATCAAGAGTAACAAATTGCAGGTTCTTGAGGTTCAATATTTTTCAGTAGCTATATTTACCACAAAGTATAATAATTAGTTTTATGTACAAAAAAAAAAAAAAAAAGATAAGCGTATAAGTAAGAATCACATATAGATTTATATATGTAAAGCTGATGGATAAAGTCTTGTGTAAGAATAATTAAAGATAATAATAAAATCAATCAGTAGGTATAGCCATACATATAATATATGATAACAATAATAAATAAAGTTAGGTAGTGAGATATATATTGCATGATAATAATAATAAATAAAGTTAGTACAATAATCAAGTTGGCAGAGTCGTACATTAATTGGGTTGGCATAGCCAAACTTCCCAGTTTGAGCTTGGGTTGGCACAGCGAAACTTTCTAGATAGAGCATCATACTGATAAAGTGTTATAAAATTAATAAAATGAAATAAATAATGAGCACAAGTAGGAAAATATATGGACAACACACATGAGATTCATAGGAGTAAACAAATAAACATGAGATAGTGGAAGTAAACAAAATGTGAAATAAAGAATAAGGGGTAGAAAAGAATATGACGATACTTGTGCTTTTACTGAACTTGGAGAAGAAAAATCAACATTTTTTTTTCAAATGACATACACGCCTATATGTCATTTACGCCTATAGGGTAAAAGAAGCACTGCCCATTTACAATAATAATAATAATAATAATGGTTGCTTGTGGAGGTGGTAAATGCACCATCATTACATGACAAACTTATTTACAGCATACTATAAAAGGGAGAATATGTACAACTGTACATATAGTTAACATCCAAAGTATCTAAGAGTATCTCCAATACTCTAATGAATTGTGTTTAAAAAAAAAAAAAAAAGTCTTCATGTCATCAATGTCAAAAAACTTGCTTCCTACATGGCATAAAACATCACTTGATAGACAATCACATTAAAAATTGTTCTCTAATGTTTCTATTTAAGATATATACTTTGATAAGGTGGTAAAGGGTGTTTTTCTTTTTTTTTTTTTTTTTTTTTTTTTTTTTTTTTTTATAACCATAAAACTTTCTCGGATATTTTCATGACACCCTCCTACAACTCATAGAACCCATTATCAGTTTGCAAAACAAAAACTAGTTCCCAAAGAGAAAAAAAAAAAAAAACTAAGCAAAGTTGTCCTTGATAAAGTATCGATACAGTCAGTATTCTATGCAAAACAATATGATATGGTTCAGTCTGAGTAGTTTCCATAGTTCATAAGCAATTTATAGTTGACATATATAGGCATTTCATTTGTCATATGATTATATAAGGCTGTATCTCCCAAAATTTATAAACTCGGCTACTACAAAGTTAAAAAAATAAATAAATAAACTACAATATACAATCAAGTACAGTTACAAAAATCTAATAATAATAAAAAAAAAACGAAAATGAGTTTGAGAACTTACCCTACCATTCATGGCCTTCAGTGCTTTTTGTGCTTCATTCTCCAATTGAAACGAGACAAAATTGAAGCCTTTAGGTCTTTGTGTTTTTGGGTCTTTGGAGAAATGAACCTTGGAAACGCCCATGATAGGTCCGTGTCGATGAATAAAGATTCAGAGAGAGAGAGAAAATTTTAGAGAAAGATGAGATGTTTGTTTTAAGAAAGAGAGGGAGAGGACTTTACTGAGTTGGTTGTCCAATAGACCCTTTAGAAAACAAATGATGATGTTGACAACCTCATTTAAATGAAGATTGCATAGAACTTTATTTTAACATTATGTCCATCTATTTTACATGGCACTTATTTTTTTACAATTCAGATAACATTGGAGATACTCTAAAAGCATCTATATACATTATAGTTTTTTAGATTCTTAAACTTCAAAAAGAGTATTTTTTTATTAAAAAAAATACTATTTAAAAGATTCAAATTAAAAGCTCAAATACTTACTGTTAGAAGATATGCTTTGCTTGATTTTTTTTTTTTCATTTTCTTTTTTTATTTTAAAGTTTAATTTTATTTCAAAATAAATTGCTTTTATTTTTAATAAAGTTAAAATGATAGTGTTAAGTTGAAAAATGACCCATTAGAGAGGTCATTGTTGAAAAATAACATTTTTTTAAGATTCTTACAAAAAAGACCCTTTTTGGACAAGAATGCCCTTAATAAATAAGAGAAATTGCAATGCCACCCAACCTTTAGGTCACATTCATTCTCTCTCTCTCTCTCTCTCTCTCTCTCTCTTTCTCATTTCATCCTTTTTGAAAAACAAAACCCTCTCTTACTGTCTCTCTCACATTTCTTACTTATCTCTCATGTTTGACTTTGAATTCCAACGAAGTAGTGCTCAACCTTTCTCCATCACAAACCCCACCCACCTACCGTTTGCTCAACTCTTAACTTCGACGAAGTAGTACCCTTTTCTTTCACAAACCCTAGGCTTTACCGTTGTGTTCTCATTTTACATAACCATCTCACTTTCTCTCTCACTCATCGCCGTGTCAACTTTCTCCATCGCTGTCGTGTCAACTCTGGTCTACTCAACTGTGCCTCCCTCACTCTAGTTTGTTTAACTATGTTTACTTGTTTTCTGTTAACTTTGACTTCTTCTTCACTTACCCACCGTCCCTATATCTCTCCATTAGAAACCTGAAACCAATAGAAGAAGAAGGAAGAAGAAACAAGAAGTTGAAAGAAGAAGAAGCAAGAAAAAGAAAGAAATAAAAACAAGAACAAGCAAGAAGAACCCACTTTGATTCTATGTACTACTATTGGTCTAGTGATCACACCATTTCGACACTTAATTTTAACCTCCAAACTTGAGTCTTTTGCTTAATTTTTGAGTAAATATCGGTTCATTTAACATGGTTGTGAGCATGTTTCAGGAATTAAGTTGGGAAATGATGTGTTCAATGAATTTAAAAATGGGTTATTATCAATTTACCCCTAAAAATGAAAATAATGTCAAACCACCACTGGATTTGAAAATATTAGCTAAAAAGATCTGACCATCAATTGAAATAGTAAAATGGTTAATAAAGTGATAGACCTATTAATGTTGAGGGTAAAAAGGTAATTGGATTTGTTATGGAATACAGCTGGAATATAATATGTAATTTTTTAATTAAAAAAATGAAAAGAAATTAAAAGAAAAAAACACAAACACTCTCTCACCTCTCTCTTGCTCTCTGTCACTCACCCTCCCCACCCCTCTCTGTCTCTCACTCCATCATCACTTACCTTGTCTCTTTTTGTCGATCACTCACCATACACACACTTTCTCTCTAGCACTTTATTTCAGCCAGTTCTCTTTCTTTCCTTATGTCACCGGTGACCAATTAATGATGGAAGCAAAAAAAGAGGAGATCGATCAGAGGAGAAATGACGTCGCATCGGAGATCATGAGAGGACGGTGAGTAATGGCGGGATGTGTGTTGTGGTGTCGAGGAGTCGAGCAGGTGCGGTTGTGTGGAGATGGATTAGATCTTGTGGACGTTGTTCGTGGAGAAGATGGAAAGAATAGTGAGGAACGACAGGTTGTATACTGTCGTCATGAAGTGACGTGACTGTGCAGAGGTGGATCTGCGAGCATATGAAATATGGGTTTCATGTAATTGATGAAATCTGGGTTTTGATATAATAGGATGAAATATGATTATGAAGATTATGGGTTTTGATTGTTGTGAGTTGTTGTCTCTTGATCTGGTTTTGGCTGTTGTGCGTTTTGATTATTGTAAGGCCAGGAACTGGGTTTGTCGGATGTTGTATGTATGCTCTTGGTTGTTTTCTTTGGATCTGGGAAATGTATGTAAGATATGTATGTTTATGGGATGTGTATGTACCTTCTTACCTGGGTTCTGTTTTTTTTTTTTTTTTTTTTTTAAAGTTTGTTTTTTCAAATGTGGAGATCTGATGGAAATTTTTTTTATTTAATTTTAATTTAAGGTTATTATCAATTTACCCCCTAAAAATGAAAATAATGTCAACCCATCATCGGTTTTAAAAATATTAGCCAAAAAGGTCTGACCGTCAATTGAAATAGTAAAACGGTTAAGAAAGTGACGGATCCATTAATATTGAGGATAAAAAGGTAATTGAATGTGATCATAAACAGTGAATTACAACTAAAATATAATATGTAATTTTTAATTAAAAAAAGAAAAATAAATAAAAACAATTTGAAAACAAATTAAAAAAAAAATACAAAAACTCTCTCACCCTCTCCTTTTCTCTCTCCAACTCACGCTCTCTCTTTCTCTCTCTCTCTCTGTCAAACCATCTCAGTCTCTCTCTCTTCTGCTCACGCTTTCTTTCACTCTTCATCAGCCACCGTGTCCCTCTCTCTCTCAATTTACTCTTCTTTTTCTTCTTCATCAGCCACTGTCTCCTTTCCTTTTCTTCTTCTTTCTTCTTCTTTTTCTTCTTCTTCGATCCTAGATGAACCCAAATGTTCGCACTTGAAGCTCGCTGACATGGACGAAGTAGGAGACCTTCAAACCAGATGCCCAGTCGCTCACCCAGATTCGCAGGCCGAGTAGTACGACGGTGCAGATCAGATCATGCAGGTGTTATTTTCGACGCGGTTCGTGGAGGAGATGGAGAGGACGGTAAGGAACGGAGCTGTGTGCTGTTGCGTCGAGTGGTGCGACGATACAGAGGTGGAGATCAGATCTTACAAGCGTTGTTTCTGACGCAGTTCGTGGAGGAGATAGAGAAGACGGTGAGGAACCGCTAATTGTAAATCGTCATCGTAGAGCGGTACGACGATGGATCTGTGGGCATTGTTCCTAAGTTTTTTTTGTGCATCTGAAATCTGGGTTTTTTTGGTTGTTTTTGATGTGTTATTTGATCGATTTCTTTGTGTTGTTGATGATGATAATGATGTGTTTGATGTTGAAGTTGAATTGGAGATTGAACTGAAAAATGTTAGTGTAGAAGACACTCGGTGGAGATCCAATCCAGATTAGATCTCCACCGTCCATGGTAATTGATGGACGGTGGAGATCCAGTTTTGGATTGGATCTCCATAATTTTTTTTTTTTAAATCTCCACCGTCCATCTTAAATGGATGATGGAGATTTGATGATTTTTTTTATTTAAATTTCATTTAAATTTAATTAATTAATTTTTTTATTTAAATTTAATTTATTTAGTTTTTATTTTGTCAAATTTATTTAATTTTTAGTTTTTTCAAATTAATTTATTATTTATTTAATGTTTTTTAATTTTGGTTATCAAAGGATAGATTGGTAATTGATTAATTGTTTGTTTTTTATTTTTGTATTTTTTAATATTATAAGGGTATTTTGGTCTTTTAGCATTTTTATTACAAAACCACTAATAATTCGGATGAAAACCACTTTTAGGTTATGGTAGGGGGTTTATTGACTAATATTTTCAAAAGAGGGGGTAAATTGATGTTATTTTCGTTTTCAGGGGTTTTTTTGGATTTCTCCCTTTAATTTAATTAATTAATTTATTATTTAAATTTATTTTATTTTATTTATTAATTTTTTAAATTAATCTCCATCATCCATCTTAAGATGGACGGTGGAGATTAATTTAAAAAAATTATTTAATTTTTACTTTTATTTTGTTAAATTATTATTTATAAATTTTTTTAATTTCATTTTTTTAAGTTAATCTTTACCGTTCATCTTAAGATAGACGATATATATTTGATGAATTTTTTTTATTTTTTATTTAATTTTTATTTAATAATAATTTTTTATTTCAATTTTATTATTTTTTTAATTTTTTTAATTTTGGTTATCAAAGGATAGTGTGGTAATTGATTAATTGTTTGTTTTTCATTTTTTTTTAATAATGTAAGGGTATTTTGGTCTTTTATTATTTTTATCATAAAAACACTAACAATATGGATGAAAACTGCTTCTGAGGGACAGTAAAAGGTGTTTTGGCTAATATTTTCAAATTAGGGGGTAAATTGAGGTTATTTTCATTTTTAGGGGGCTTTTTGGGTTTTTCCCTTTAAAATTTGAACCAACTTGAAGCTAAAAATTTAATTAGAGCATCATCAAGCCTAGGTTCAAACTCAATCGCAGGCCCTTTGGCATACCAGCGCACCAACCAACTACAAGCTTTTGTCCAAAGCGTGCCTACCAGCGCGTTGCCTTACCAACAAGCATGCTCACTTGCCACACAAACCAAGTCAATAAGTGTCTCCTTGCATGCTTCCAGCCAGACTAGCGTGCTACCAAGCGAGACTTATTGCCCATGGCGTGCTCCCACGTGTTTCCATGTTACATAGCACACAACTAAATGCGCTCTTATGCTACACAACACTAGCCAACATGCTTCCAAGCCCACTTCTTTACAGCTAGGGGCACCAAGCTACACATCTCACTGTCTCATTCATGCTTCTTTGGGTGCTTACCCAGACTAGTGCATGAGGAAGCATTTAAGGGTATTTTCGACCTTTCACATTTATTTTCATGCCCTAGCCTTTGTGAGAGCTACAAATGCTTCCCCAAATACAGAAAGAAGGAATTGAGGACCAGATGAGCAACCATTAAAGTCCTAACATCATTTATTCCACCATTTTCAAGCAAAAGAACCAAGATTGACTTACATTGTGCATCATTCAACAATGAAGAAGAACCAGAGAGAGGAAGCTTTATCTTGGGAGGAAAGGAGAGACATTTTTAGAAAGAAGAAAGCTTCTTACCAACTCCGTAAGACTTTCTCACTTTCTCTTATTTGTTTTGTTTGTTCAAATGTTGATGTATAGTATGAGTGATCTTTCTTTTGTATTGATGAACTAAACCATTTATCTAGGTTTACAATGTAACCTAGCCTCGTAACTCAATCTTTTTAATATCATGCCAACATGTTTCTTCACTCTTGTCTTTTATTTTAATTATGCTTAATGCTCCAAAATTATTTGGCCACTAATTAGGAGATTTAGTAACAATATTAAACTTGGAAAAGAAATATTTGTGTTAAGACCCTAATTAAAGTGGCATAGGTAACATGAGATAGGAATATACTTATGGTGTTTGTGTAATCATTATCGAGTAATCTAAACTTAATGAACTTGACTTAGTTAATCCATGTAGGAATATAATAGGTTAGGTAAGCTTGAGTATATCCACTAGACTATCAAAAGAGGCATGTGGAGAATTTAGGCATTACTTGGTCAAGAACTAAATGAAGATAGTGTGAAAATGGTAGATAATGAAGTTGAGTAAATTAGTTTAGTGAAGTTGTGACCCTAGAGCTCCTACTCTATTGGTTTAGATCTTTAATTTCTACTTTTAATTAGTTTAACTTTAGCATCTTCATCTCTCATTTTCAATAGTTTGAATAGGGTTAGTTTTGAAATAATTCTATTGGTTTACATCTTTAATTTCTAGTTTTAATTTAGTTTTAACTTTAGTATCTTCATCTCTTATTTTCAATAGTTTGAATAGGGTTAGTTTTGAAATAATTCTAGTACATAACAAGTTGATTACAATCCTCGTTTTAATTCTAGTACTTAACAAGTTGATTATAATCCCTTGTGAGATTGATATCTTTCTTTATCACCGTACTACTTGTGGACCTTGTATACTTGTATGGGTTTCTTATGTGTGTGTAATGTGAACTCGGTACACGGCTAGAAATTAACCATTTATTTATATGCTTCTGTTCATGTATATTGGTTATATTTGTTTTTGGTTGTTTTGATTGATTTTTTGTTGGTGTTGTTTTTGGGTTTTGAGTTGTTTAATGGAAGTGTTGTTCATGTGTGTGTGTATTTTGTTATTGGGGTGTCTAGAGCGGCTATGAAAAAGGGTGTGGTGAAAGTTTTTTTTTTTACGTCACTGGGGGTATTTTTTCTAGTTTCAGTGTTTGTTCAGAGGAAAAATTTTGTTACTGAATTAGGTGTAGTGACCATTGGCATTTTAATTATGGTTTTAGCCTTTTATCCCCTCATTCTCCACCATTTTCTCCCCATATTCGCCTCCTATTTCCACCTTTTTATCCTTTATTCTCCGCCCTTTTCTCCCCTTATTCTTTACACTTTCCTTGTTTCTCCTATATTTTGTGCAAGAACTTTATCTATAGAATCGACAACATCATGATCTAATGAGTTGTTGGAATTATTCATTGTTTTAGCATCGATAATAACAATTGGATTATCTCCTATAGTTCTTGAGAATGTCATGACTGAAGTAATGACAGTGATAGTTGTCTGAATTTCATCTTTCAAGGCTGACAGAATAAGCTTGTACTAAGGGAGGTTGATGATGTTGAAACCATACTATCCTTGGGGGTTGCATCAATCCAACCTTCTCTTTTATATCTTGCTCACGCTCCATGCAGATTGGTTTTGATGCAACCCGATCCGGATATCTCTAGCTCTAATCCAGTAGGTCATGTCGGGCACCCCAACGGAATTCCTCTCAAACCCAACTCGTCGGGTTAAATGAAACCCATGGAGCGAACCCTAAACTCTCTGATACTTTCTAAAACATCGTTGGATTGGTTTTCTTTAAAAACTAAAAATGCGTAGGAATTTTTTTTTTTTTTTCGATTTTTAAACTTACTTTCTAACAAAATTTCGGCAACATAACAACTGTATTTTTGACATTCCAAAAAAAAAAAACTTGTTTACAAAAATCACACTTCGACTATTTTTCAGCACCAACCCAACTTCTGATTGCCCATAAGCCTCAAACATGCATTTAATTTTCAAATCAACTCAATAAAATTCAAATCAATATTTAATAAGCCACATTTAAATGAAAACAATTTAAAAATAATTACGAACGAATAATTACAAATTACAAATTATTTATATATTTCAAAAGAGATTTACATGAAAATATAATTGATGCAAAATAATTTACTCAATATGTCGTCGTGTCGTGCTGGCTTGCCCGCTGAAGGTGACATTACTGCTTCGGCTACCTGCTGAGAGTACCTGAGGAGGTTTTTATATATAAAAAAAAAAAAAAATGAGTTAGAAACTCAGTAAGTGAAAATTTTTATTTTCTTTGAAAATCTGATTTCAAAACGTCCTCCTCGGAAAATGTTTGAAAACGATTCATTGTTTCTTTAAACATTTCAAACTTTAATTTTTAAACTCAATTTAACAAGAGACTTTATATATAAACACAACAATGTATTTAAAATTCAAAACTCGTAACTTAAATCATATATAACTTGAATAAATAATCATAAAATCTCTTTTCTTTTCAAATTTATTTTTCTTTTAAAACTATTTCTTTATATCTTTCGAAAACACGATAGTATCCCTAACTCTGGGGTCACGTGGCGATTTTGAACTAACACCAACCGTGACAACTCTGCTCTGAGACATCGCGCGGTTAAGTGCGGAATTTCCCAGCGCTAACCATAACATGCGAAACACTACCCCACATCAATAAAGGCAACTCGACTGACAGACTTAGACACTTGTCCCCCTAGGTTTGTGACGTATCCCTGCCCAGGACTGTGCCAATTGATGTGTGATAGATCGGCCGGGTCTAATCTGATATGAAAATCTTTGAAAATCTCTGAGGGTATACTAATGGTTTTGAAAACACTTTTCTTTTCTTTTCTCAATCAAACTGAAAAATTTATTTTCTAAAATTTATTTTCAACAATCACATAAATGCATATAAAATCACATTCTCATTTTGAACTATAGCTCATGCATATATCAATGCATTCTAAATAAATTTCAAATAAGCAATGAATTTACTTAATCAAGCTCAAAATTTAAAATGCGTTTAATACTTAAAAAAAATAAAACTCACTCACAAATGGATAACTGAAAATTGCACGTGCGGAGCCCCTACTCCTCTCGCCTCGATCCTCGAGCACCCTTATCACCTACACAATATATGGATATGTAAATTTTCGTTCGCGTCAACTTCTGGAAACTCGAAATAACTAAAATTACGCAATCGCCCCTAAGTAACCCTTTTTACATGTAACCCTTCTTTTTTGGTTTCTTTATTGATTCTAAGGTTCCAAACTCCATTTTCTTCGCCCGGAACCTATTTACTATCACCTAGGGGCGTTCTGGCACTAATGGAATCTCGTTCAGAGGCCCGAAACGAAAATCGTTCGATTTCGACCACTTTAGACCGAACACTATTCATGACCCTATTCGGGGTTTTTCTTTGTTCCGTTTTCACTCCGAACACCTTCCCAACTCGCCATCTAGTCAGTCCAAGTGTCGGCACGGAAAGAAATGGTCATCGGGTCAGCTTTTTAAGCTAAAAACATGTTGTTTTTGCTACTAATTTTTGGGCATTTTCTTGGTTTTGATTTCTAATCTTAATCTTTCACTTTTAATAGCTTCAACACTCCTTATTAAACGCATTAGGGTCATCCGAACACTCAACGGACGCCATAAGGGTCAATTTACGGAATCACCCTTCAAACTAGTTTAACGCGCGATTCGATTTCTCTTTAAATTTTTGATATTTTCTTTGTTTCCTAAGCTCCCCATAAGTATTAATCCACTTATTTCTCAACTCATTTTTACTCAAAATTAACCAACAAACAAATTGTAATAAAATTTACTTCGAAATCAACTCAATCATCAACAAAATCTTAACAAAAACACTTCCAAAAACTTGAACACTTACCCTTTTTTTTCTTCCTCACAAAATCATTCTCTTCCTCTTTGCATTGAGCTCGATTTGGGGCTGTTTCGGTAGCGAAAATGGATGGGTTTTAGGCTGACTTCCTCCTCTTTCTTCTCCTCCGCCTGAGCTCCTTTTCCCTGGTCGGATTCTCTCTTTTTCTTCTCGATCTGTCACCATTGCTTTGGTTCTGTTTCAGTCGCGTTTGGATATGATCTCGAGCTGAAAATGGCGTTGGTTAGAGCTGGTTTGGGCTAGGTTTTCTTCTCCTCCTTCTCATTTCTTCCTCCTCCGCTCTTTCCCTCTCGATCGGCTGTGGTTTCACTATCAGCTCTACCATCGATCGCATCTGGTTCGGCTGGAGCAATTCGTTGTCGACGATCCTGCACGTTTTTCGCTCCGCTTCGGTTGAGTTCGGGTCGTGCTTGAGCTGGGTTTTGCAGGTCGTGCGCATCTGCAACTCCTTCTCGTCATCGTCGTCAGGTTCGTCTTCGAGCTGTCTTGGTCGGCTTCATGTTGTGCATGGAGAACTGGTTCCAGCGAGCTTCACGACGTCGGGCTGAGCTGGTGGTCGGCGTCGTCGGCTTTGGGTTCTTTTTCTTTTTCTTCTTCTTTCTTCTTCTTCTGGTTCATCTTTGGCGAAGTCTTTGGTTTCTCTTTTACTTTTGTGATTCAACTTTTTGGCTTCATGTTTTCCTCCACAAACAACTCTAAAAATGACTGTCACGTCCCTTAAAAATTTCGTTCTCACCCTTGGCTTTTAACTTAATTTCACTTTAACCATAATTATTAAATCTTATCTTCGAGTTAGTCCCTTATCACCTTAAATAGTTACTCAATTTCGTTTACCATTTTACCCTTCCGATTAATCTCCGATCGAGTTTAATAGATCTCTATGAATTCCTTAAAGGGCTTCCGTGAACCATTTAGGGTCTCTAATAATTATTTAGGGACTATTTCCAGAAAAATCCATAAAATTACATTAAAGGGCTTACAGGTTTCTTCTTATTCATCTATTGTCATATCTATCTCACGTCTAAAACTTTTGGATCACCGTTCTTCTTTATGAGTGTGTGTAATGTCCCTTTCATTTCTACTTTTGACTAATCTCCTCTCAATCCACTCTAACCCTTCTCTAGTAGTTCTCCTTATTTCCTATATTAATTGGCTCATGGTCATTGTTAACTACAATAAAGATGTAGCCACTCCCTCCATCGTCCTTGAAATTCTTACTTGACCCATTTCCAATGCTTCAAACCTTCCAGCCTCCATGTCTCTCAACGAAACTATCTCCAAAAACACTCTCAACACTCTTAATGAAATCTCTGAATGAAAGTATCATTGGAACACTCAATGAAAGCAGCAAATTGTTGAAGGCCTAATTATAGATCTAACAACAAACTCTAGCCGCCCTGACTTATATCACATGCAAGGTTAGATAATGTATCAATCAACCACGGAATGGATAGATTGATTCTCTAGAATTAGATCATAGAATGACCTAACCATAGCCTAAGCGATCCCAAGCAAGAATACCCAAAAAGGCCGAAAGAAAATACAAGACAATTGCCTTACAAATTGCAAGTTTTTATTAATATTCCAAAAGCCAAAACATATTAACAACCCTAAACTAATCTTTTATTTATAGATAACTAGTTCTAACTTTCTTAGGAAACAAGTCTTCATTAGGAAATAGAAATCTAAAAGTAAAATAAATCAAATAACTAGAGAAAATAAAAACTTAAAACAATTCTAACTTTCCTTAGAAACAAGTCTTCGAGGTCGGTTGTTTTTTTGTTTGAAAATTGAATAGTATTGGAAGTAACTAAAGAATAAATAGTAACTGAAATATAAGATCTGAATAACATGTTTTTTTTTTTATTTTCTCCTTACCTTTAAATGTATAGTTATCTTTATTTTTTAAAAGCTAAAATTGTCTGAAAACTAATAATTTGATATCTATACTCTTTTGCTATTAATTGTTATGTAATTTTATTTAATATGATACAAGCAATTAAAATAAATTATTTAACGAAAACTAAAACACTTTTATATGTATATTAATAATACTTTTATTCATAATTAAAATATGATTAATTATTATAGTAGAGTAAATTAAATTTATATATTTAAATAAAAATAAACAAATAATCTTAAGTTAAATTACTATTGTACTAAAAGTTTATTAAATTATAAAGAAAATTTGGGGATGAGATATTTAGCGTTTTTATTTGTCAGCATTGTTTGTTATAACATTAAAAGAAACCTGTATAATGTAAAATTAGGACAAATTTGGAAATATATTGTTTTGAAGAAGACAAGCTTGGAATAACATTTGTAAAAATCATTAAATGATTTGACATTTTGATAAAAGTCATAAATTGTAACTTTTGTTTAGTGATTTTTGAGTAGTTTTAAGTGATATGACAACTTAAGAAGAAAAAAAACAAAAAACAAAAATAACTTAATAGATCAAATTCAAACCAATTAAGTGATAAGTACTAAAAACAAACAACCCCTTCCTTAGGAAATAGAAACCTAAAAGGAATTAATATCAAATAACTAATAAAAAATAATATTAAAACATAAACAAATATATATATATATATATATCTAAAAAGTCTCATTAGCTTCATCCCAGAACCAAGAGGGCACAGATAACTCCAAAAAAAAGGGTATGTACAACATCAAGAAGATAATGGTTCTTTCTTTCCACCACCCCTTTTTGTTGAAGACTTGAATGGCAAGATAGTTGAGAAATTATGTCATGATGTTGCAGAAATTCTTGAAATGAATTAGCCATATATTCACTTCCATTATCAAAATGTAAGATTTTGATATTAGCAAAAATGGGGTTTGAATATATGCACGAAAAAGCTTAAAAATAGAAAATACTTCTCCTTTAAAATGTAAAAAAATAAATCCACATGAATCGACTATAATCGTTGATGAAAATGATGAAATACTTGTAATTAGCATGAGAAATAACTGGTGCCACACCTCAAACATCACTATGTATCAAGTCAATGGTTGGACGATATTTGGTGTATGAATGGGAAATTGTAATGTTTTAGTTTTACCAAGCCTACAAGAATTGCAATCAAATTGGACGACACTAAGAGATGGTAACTTTTTATTCCCAAGCAAACTAGAATTGAGCAAATTATAAATTACATTAGAATTTAGATGTTCAAGACGTTTATACCATGCTTGACAATTAACATGAACAGAATTATAAGTGACAAAAGGTAATGAAAGATGTGGATATGAAGGCAAAAGAAAAGGAAAGAGACATCCCACTTTAGGCCCTCTTACGATCATCTTCTTGGATTGTTGATCCTGCACAATACAACCAGATTTAGAAAATTCAACTTTCCAATTATTTTAGACTAATTGTTTGACAAAACACAAGATCAGTGGTAAGACCAGGGACACAAATACATTGGTTAGAGAAAGAGAAACATCACTAGTTGCCATGATAGGTAAAGAACTACCATCAACCGTATGAATCTCAAGATTTCAAGAATAATTGTGTACATTGGTAAGAAATCTAATATTGTTTGTCATATGATTGGAAGCTACAGTATCAAATAGCCAAAGAGAAGATGTAGAGAAGGGTTTACCTGAGAGTCCTAAAGCATCTACATAAGCAATCATTTGTTGGATCATTTCAGGGGTGATAGGCGAAATAGAAGCAGAAGCATTTTGTGTTGAATGTGCTGTAATCATAGAACTTCCAGCACTAGAAAAGTCAATTGTGGCAGTATATGCTATCTCAGATTTCTTTGGGGGTCGAATAGGACATTCCTTGATAATATGACCATCCTTCTTGCAGTAGTTGTGGAACTTAGTGGAGCAGTTAGAAGCAAAATGACCAAATTTCTTGCAATTGAAGCACTGAACAGTATTCATGTCTCGACCTTTCGGCTTGCCTTGTGTTGCAAAAGTTCTTTTCAACTGCTCACATTTGACTTCTGAAAGTATACATTTTGGATTAAGCAATTCTTCAAATTTATCTAACTCTTTCTTGACCTCTAATATCGCTTTGGCCAAATCCTTATCATCATCAGCATTAAAGAAACATTGACGAGCCTTAGCATCAAGAACTAAGGATTCCCAAACAGATTCACTTCTAATCAAGGTTCTTTCATTCCCCAGAATCCAAAGACATTGTCTATTCGGCAACAAAAGAACAATAGTCATTCAACATTATTGTTAAAAATGATCTAAACATAGTGTATTGTAAGATTTTGATGAAGTAATACCTTGCCCTCGTAAGAGCAACGTTAATTCTTTGTGGCTTGGACAGAAAACCAATCAATCCACCAAAATTGGATCTTACAGTTGATTTAATGATAATGTCCTCCTCACCACCTTGAAATCCATCTACTGACTTCACTTTCACAACAAAACCATCTCTGCTTACATATTTATGTCCAAGTTTATCTTTAATTGCAACTACTTGGGCACTATAGGGTGATACTACACCAATACTGAGCTTTTTGTTTGAGCCAATCCAAGCTGCATAATAAAGATTACTAATGGCATTAAAAAGGATTGAACATCAGTATTAGTAGCATTCAAACACAATGAAACAGTTCACAAGGATATTGAGCAATAAGAAATGCCACAAGAAATTATTTTTGTTCAAAATCAATAAGATAAGTTTTCCAGTGTATTGCTGTCAGAATATTCTCGTATATTCATTGTCACATTGTCAATTAAATCTTATGAATAATTAGTATTAAGATTCTGTTATTTAATTTTTCTAAGTTACTTCTTCCCTATTATGTTTAACCAGTGACCATAATATGAATCAATGCATGCATAGTAATTGTAATAGAATGTTGATGAGTAGGAAAATATCCTGGAATTAATTAAAATCAAGAAACCATCACATCTTTCTTTTAATTTACAAAAGTGAAATTGAAGGCCATACATATATAAAAGGACAAATCACAAAGTAATAGTGCCTGAAATTAAATCTATTTATTATAGTATAACTGTAAAGATTAAGAATTAATACCACAGCCTACCCTTGTGGATGCTATTAGAACTTGACCCAAGTGCTTGGACTTACCAGTATGATCCCATATGATTACAATGTGATACCTTGCAATTTTATATATAAAAAAATATGCATTTGTTCTTTAAATTTTACCATGCTCTGACTAAACAAACATTGTGGTGAATATGTACACGATTTAATACCCCAAACAAACCATGAATTTTAAAACAGCATCTGTTGGACTAAACTATAATATGGCTGAAAATCATAGATAGGATTGGGAAAGATATGTTGTTCCTTCAAGGCCAACATAAAAAAAAATCAAGTAATCACAGTCTAAAGAGCAAAGTTAATGGGTCACAAATTCATAACAAATGAAAATTTAAACATACCTTCGTACAAGTTCTGCAGTATTTTCAGCACAACAGATACCTCAACCAAATTTCTACGGCTGTGGCCAACATCATCAAACTCTTCTCTTCCATTCTCAATATTGATAAAGGAATAGGGACCAAACATTGGACCAGGCAAATAGTGTTTTTCATAGCTTTTTTCCCTGACATTTGGGCCATCTAAAATCTGGTTGTGATAAAATTTTTTATTTGGGAAGAAGCTAATTGATGGATGCATTCTGTATTGTTTATTAAGCAAGTGTTTTGGGTGACCAAAATTGCTCAGCCTCTCGAATAAACTTCTGCCAAAACCAGCTTCATCAGAAACCTAAAAGCAAAACAAAACAGAAACAAATGAAGAGAGGAATATTAATCAAAATCCAAGTTCCAAAAATAGGAAGAGAAAAATGCTCAAGGACACAGAGAAAGGAATATGATGAGTAACATATCCAAATAACCTCAACATACTTTGCTTTGTACCACTGCTGGTAACTGACACTCATCACCAATGAGAACAGCATGCTCTATATGCGGGAGCTGTAGAGGTATGGTTGACTCACTTTCCCTTAACTGTGCCGCTTCATCAATAACAAGAAAGCTCAGAGGTTCCATATCCACGGAATGCAGCTTATACGAACTGGAAGCAGTGCAGAAGATTAAAGAGGCCTTTTCAAAACAGAATTGCTTCAATGATTCTTTGTTCATAACAACTGGAAGGTTAAGATCACTAAGCGAAACCCAAAGAGTTCTTAAGACAGAATGACATTGGCTCCTGCTCTTATGCAGCAGGTACTTTACATCCATTATTAACTCAAAAAAATCTTCATCAATTGCATGTGAAAAGAGCTCTTCCAGTTCTTCAGAAGCCACATTTTCTTCGTCAATTGAATGTGAAAAGAGCTCTTCTAGTTCTTCAGAAGCCACATTGTCTTGAAACAATAAATTCTCAAAAGATTTGAGTAAGCTAAGAAGGTCTACAATGTTTCGAAAATTAGCTTCCAAAATGTAATCTTTTGGTAGATGAGTACAAAAGACGAAAAGACAATTTCTGAGAGCTGCTGCAAGTAGATTAAATCTTTCTCTCACAAAATCAAGAAATGACTTGCTAGCTTTAGTTTCATTTCTGCATTCATTTTCGAGAAAGATATGAAACTGAGAAGCACACTCTTCAAGAAAATCTATCATAGACAAAAAGCAATGCCTCCATCCAGTCAGCCGTACAAAGCACTCTGCAAGCTTTTCAATTCGATAGTCCATATATATTTCTTCAGTTCCTTCATCAACTTTTAGTCGCTCATTATTCCCAAATAAAAGAATATCTCCCAGTGGACATAACAAATTGCCTCCTTCAGATGATTCTTTCACCAGCTTAAGTACACGAGAAGCCAATTCTGTAATTGCAACATTTGTTGGCGCACAGACAAGGGTTCTGCATTTCATTTTTAAAAGGCTAAAGAGAAGCATACTAACAGTTTTAGTTTTCCCTGTCCCTGGTGGTCCCCATATAAGTTCAACACTGCACCTGTGATGACAATGCATTCTTGCAAGACAAGCCAAAACAGCCTCAACTTGTGAATCATTCAGGGTAGCTGATAAACTAGGGCCAAAGTCCACATACCAGATTGCCTTACTCTGCACGCAGTCACATTGTTCCTCAACCTGTCATTCAGCATTAAAGTTCAAAAAACCTTGATAGCTATTCAATAATAAGCCTAGAACTCATTTAATGTCTTTCCATTTTTACAATACATCACATGCAAGGCATCATATTCCTCATATAAACAAAAGAGATTGACATATCTACAAACATAATTATAATACCATAGGACTAAATTTACAAATGTCATTTTAAATGCGTACCATAGAACCGGAGCATAAAATCTCATTGATAATCTTCGAATTTCTAGACATGTGTAGTGAATTCCATATTCTTCTCTCTGGAATTATATTTGTCATGAAAATTACAAATAATGATTTCTTCTTCTTGAAAAATCATCAAGCTGGATATCTTTTAATATCTTGACCTTAAAATGATCAGGTGTTGAGCCAATATCATCCTCATCCTCATCCACTATTATTTTTGTGACTGAAAGAAACGTCCACATATTTCCTACTGTTGGATTATTGGGTTGTTGGGTTGGGTCCACCCAAGATGATCCAAACCCATGACCCGATCCAAATCTATTTGAATTGGATAAGATTGAATAACCGCTGGCGGTTATTGGCGGTTATTAGAAAATAACCGCCACCTCTATAAATACTTGAGGAATTTCATTTGTTGAATGATGATGGAAAATCAATTTCAGAAACTTCACAAAAACATCATACTACACCTATGAGAGAAAAGAGAAAACAAATGGTAAGACAAATTACACTGTGATTTGAGGTTCCTTTCCGACTATGTGATTGGAATCCGACCAGTTGAACAATCCATGATCCAGGGCAATTTCCGCTGCGTAGAAACGGGTACGCTTTCGATTTCCGTTTTACTGTTTTATAGAATTTATAATGTTATGAATTCTTTCATTGGTATCAGAGCCCCTTTAGGGTTGTTTGCTGGTCATTAATCTTGGTTATACAATTAAAATTGCCATGAAACTTGATTTTTGGGTTGAAGACTAAGATATAGAAATATGAACCCCGAAACTTCCATGCATGATATCTCCCTCATTCGACTTTCCTTTTGTGTGATTCAAATTTTATAAGAAACTAGACTTCAAGACGAATCATTAGCAATTTGAATCACAAAATTTCGTTGTAAAACGAAGGAGAACGAATCAAAACAAGTTTGGGGTTGAAATCTAGACGGAGTATGGTCGCAGAAGGAAAACAAATGGGCGTGTGTACTACACGCGCAATGCCGGTGCGTGACGCGCTAGGTGGAACAAATGGGCGGTGCGTGACTGTGGTTGCTGGCGCGATGACGTCACGCGCCGCCGTCAACGGTCACCGCCGGCGAGTTTTCCGGCGAAAATTTTATTTTTCCTATTTTTTGCTCCTCTTCTCATCCCAATTAATTATTTGCTTGAATTGTGAGCGAAACAATATTATTTGATTGATTTCACTCTATAGGGAGTTAATTTTAAAAATGTTTTAGTTTTTAAATTAAATTTTATTTCATCTAAAATTAATCGTGCATGTATTTATTTAGTTTTAGGTTATGCCATACAATTTTATAGGGACTGGGTCAACACATTTTGACGATGAGTTATCTGGTGATGTGATTATGATCATTGTCCTATCAGATAACGAGGAGATTACTGACATCTCAAATATTGACCAGTACCTTGAGATTATATAAATCTCAGATGATTAGCAGGATTTTGAGATCTTAAAAGTCTCAGACAATAAAATGTCAGAGATCATAAAGATCTTTAATTAAGAGATGTCTGAGAATATAAAGATATCAAATTATGCTATTTAAATTATAGGTGTCCTAAAATCTTTAGAGAATGACATTAGGATTGCTTTGTGCAAAACACTTACATATATGATTTAGTGAATATTTGGAAATTGGATGATGATGGGTACTTTGACTACTTTTTCGATTCCTGTCCAAAGATTCTTTAATCATATTTATGAGTGTATAGTTACTGCAATATTTTTAGTGAAATGATAGTGGATGTGCTAGTATAGACGTAGATAGATATAAATCAAAAGTCTCTAAGTCGAATAAATGTCATTTAATGAAATGACATGTGCTTCAAAAAACATAGTTACTGATCTGAATAAATGTATTTGAAATCGTAAAATTCAGTATATCCTAGAGGAGTAAGAAGCCCTCGAAACCCTAACCAATACCATGGTCAAACCCAAACATGGTACTTTCGCTCAACATAGAAAAGATGTTGAGGCTTATCAGGCCTTCTAAGATAAAGAACAACATTACTCTTATAACAATGTTGTCTTGTATGGCTGATGACCATATGTGCACGTACGAAGAATATAGACGGCACTAGACATTTGGCTGACTTTGAAGACAAATGTGGTGGGACATCAGTCGCTAAGCTAAGGAGATTCACAATCAAGTTTGATACTTATCAGAAGCGTTGGGATTATAATCTAATGCAGCATCTGTGAGATAAGCCAAACATGATACATGAGTTGAAATCCGTAGGCCATGCCTTAACTAGTGAGCAGTAAGTACAAGTGGTAATCTGATCCCTCCCAAATAATTGGAAAAACATAATAAACCAACATGACCAACAATGATAGCATCATGTCGTTTAATGATATCTCACGTCATGTTAAACTCGAAGATGAGCGCCTAGAGGCGGCTAATACTTCAAGTTAGCTTTATTTGGTTAAGTCTAATATGCGTAAAGGTTTAGGCCCTAAGCGCAAGAAATGAGGAAATAATATAAGTTGGAAGAAAGGGAAAGAGAATCCCAAATCCAACATGGATGAGATCGGAAAACACAAGAAAGTTAAACATGGTAATGTAAGGGAGGACAAGAGTTAGTTAAAGTATTTCAACTATGGCAAAATGAGTCATTTCACTTATGAATGCATTGAGCATAAGAAGGAGACTCAAGAGCCACAAACTATATGTCTAGAAATAGAGGAGCATTTGTAGAGTATCATCGGATCAACCGAGAGACAAAATGGATTTATATGGGGAACAACTTAAAATGTATTGGCACCTACAAAGTGATTCTACGAGGTGGCCAAGTGTTGTATCTCCATGATATCCTGTATGCTCCGAAGATTTGATTGAATCTTGTCCATATAATTGTCCTTCTAGGTTTAGGATATAGTTTAACTTTTCATAACAATTGTTTGAGGATTTATCTAAATTCAGTGTGATTAGGCACTAAATATCTGATGGATGATTTTATCGTATTAAATACCGAATTTAATGGTACTATTAATGCGATGATTGTTTTTCATTAATCACTTTTACTGATGTTGTCAATATTGATGTTCATACTTGGCATGCTAGACTAAGACATATGGGCCAGAATTGAATGAATAGATTGCCCCAAGAGGAATTTTAAGATTTTTCCAATACGATAGATTTGCCTTTATGTGAAAGTTGTCTGGTAGAAAAATAACTAGAAAACCATCTGGAAAAGGAATTGAGGCTGAGAATCAATTATAGTTAATTCATTATGCTATCTGTGGACCAATAAATGTGAGAGCTAGAAATTATAGCAATCATAGATGATTATATATTTTGGTCATATCTATCTGATCTCTCATAAATCTGAAGTATTAAATTACTTTAGAATGTATCTAAACTTGGTGGAGAATCAGTTAGATAGAACTGTTAAGGTCTTGCGGACTGATCGAGGATAAGATATCTTTCTGAATAATTTGAGATATTATGTCATGAGAAAGGTATTGATATACAGTTGACCATTCCTAGGATTCCGCAACAAAATGGTGTAGCGGAAAGAAGGAATAAAACATTAATAGAGAATGTAAGATCTATGATTGCACAAGCAAATCTCTCAGTATCTTATTGGGAGATGCGCTATTAATAGCTGCTTACATTCTGAATAAGGTCACTACCAAATCAGTAACTTCCATATCCTATAAATTATAGACAGGTAGGAAACCTGAACTTACTTATATGCGACCATAGGGGTGCGTATGATATGTGCATATTTTTTTTTTGTAAGTATGAAAAGTTGGGTGCTAAAAGAAATAAGTGTATCTTTATTAGATACTCCAAGCACTTAAAAGGATATGTATTCATAGGAGAACTCAAATGGAAGCATTACTGACTCAGAGTCACTAGATGTGAAATTCTTAGAGAATGAATTTTCTAGTAGAGGTGAAGTTGAAAAAGAATTTCAATGTTACGAGTTGAACGATTCGGATGATGTTCCATATCCGAACACTCAACTAGAGGAAGATATAGAATTGTTTAAATACTCTATTCCTGGTGGGAGTGACAGAGCTATTGGAATAGCTTATTCATCTGTTTCCAGCGGAAGCGCAGGGGCTAACAAGTTAGTGCCCTTAAATAAATCAACTCGTAGAAGTAATGCAAGGCTATTCCTCATTGTCGATTTGAGATTAAAGGGAAGCATTTATGCTTGTTGAGCTAAAGAATGTGAATGAGGCTCTCAATTCACCTGCTAGAGATTTTTAGATTAAAGCCATACAATAAGAGATTGAGTCAATGAAGTACAACCATGTCTAGGACTTGGTTAAATTATCGTCTGATCGGAAATCCATTGGAAACAAATGGGTTCTCTGCATCAAGCGTAAGGAAAACGACTCAATAGAGAGATATAAGGCGAGGTTAGTAGCAAAAAAAAAAAGGTATACTCAAAAGAAGAGTATAGACTATGAAGAAACCTTCTCCCTTATGGCAAGGTTTGCTTCCATCCGCTTTATATTAGCTATCGTCACACACATGAACCTAAAATTGCATCAGATGGATGTAAAGATAATATTTCTCAATAGAGAACTGGAGGAAGAAATTGACATGGAGCAGCCAGTGAATTTTGTTTCAAAAAGGTCAAGAGCTGAAAGTATGTAAGCTCATGAGATTGATCTATGACTTGAAACAATTCTTAAAACAATTCTCTAGATAATGGTATCTCCATTTCCATGAGGCGATTATGTCCTATGGATTTCAGATGACCAAAGAGGATCGTTGTATGTATGTTAAGCTGGTAAAAGATAAGTTAATAATACTATCTTTACACGTGGACGATATTCTTCTGGCCGAAAATGACAATGAGTTTAAGGTAACCATAAAGTGATGGTTATTCTCAACTTTCGAGATAAAAGATATGAGAGATGCTACCTATATTTTAGGAGTTAATATCAATAGAGATCGTTTAAAGAGAATTCTGACTTCGTCACAAGAGCCATACATCAAAAGATTCTCGAACGATTCTATACGGCTGATTGTAAGACTATGGGTAATCTCATCTCAAAATGGTCAAACTCTTTGTCATGAAATATGCCCCAAGACTCCATAAAAGCGTGAAAGAATTGAAAGAATCCTTATTCTGGTACCATCGGAAGTCTCATGCATGTTATGATGTGAACGAGACTTGATATTTGCTATGTAGTTGGACTGAATAGTAAATATCAATCTAATCCTGGACAAAAATATTAGATTGCTGTGAAAAGAATCTTAGAAAGGGACTGCTGATTACTCCCTGTATTATCAATGTGGTAATATGTGTTTAATTGGGTATCTAAACGCTGATAGGGAAGGTGATTTGGATAAGCGAAAATCTGCATCTAGTTATGCAATTTTTGCTCAACCAACATGCTATTTCTTGAAGTAATAAGAAGCTATCATATATTACGCTATCCACCATGGAAGCTGTATTCATGGCATGTTCAGCTGCAGTCTAGGAAGTAGTCTAGCTCAAGATTTTTGAAAAATTTGAATTCGAAATTAATGTGAAGAAGTCAGTTATTGTATACTATGATAGTTAGACAGCAATTGTCTATACTAAATATACGAAATGTCACAGTAAATCGAAGCACATAGAGGCTAAGTACGATTTCGTCAAGGATATAATGATGAAAAGAATGTAATAATTTAGTATGCATCTACACATGAGTTGGTATTGGATCCACTCACAAAAGCTGTGACAAGAGATATATTTATATCACATACTAGGTCTTTGAGTTTGTGTAGATTGTGATGTTATAATTGTTACATTAAGTTATATCTGTTTTATGATTAGATACGTCATTTTGGTTATATAAAGCTAGCACATATTCATTTCATATAGATTATATATGAAAGTATGTCGTCAAGTTTTGAGATTGGTATTCTTACACGTAAAATCGCCTTGGTTGCTAGGAGAGCAAGCTAAAATGAGACACATATATTTTTAGAGAATAAAAATGAAGTTGTTCTCTTAAGGGCTTGAAATATATGAAATGTCGCCTTGACTGTAGTCAAGATGAGGTTCTACCTAAAATTAATTATTGAACCGCTCATGATGTATCTCCACCATCATGAGAACCTGATTAAGCCAGATGTGAGTTTCTCGATAATGAGTGCTGAAATGGCAAACTTTGGAACTCAGGTTAGGCACTAGAATAGCGTTTGAACTAAGATCTGTACAGTGAATAATCTCAATATAAAAGACATATGCGTCCTTATTAAAGGATAAGATTCACTGTAACATGCGTTTCATACCGCGTGTGCTTATAGTGACCGACATGAAAAATGAGTGAATTTATCCCTGATTCTTTATTGTGTAAGTTCTATTAAAGTTTATATAAAACTTCTATCTATGTCCTCAATGACTGTTCACTTTGTCTCAAAGTAATGAGGTGATGTTTGGATCATTAGTGTGTCTTCTATGGCTATGATAATGCGGCCTATGGGATATTACTATGATGTCAGTCATTTTTGTTGACCGAGAGACGAAAGTGAGATAGGAAGATTTAATGAATTTTATTTTGTTCCTATAGTTACTTATCGCGACAATTTGCAATTTGGAATTGCAATTATGATTATATGGAATATTGGAGAATCGAGCATGTTAAGGGATTAAATATGCTCGAGCAAATAAAATTATATTAAATCTAGGACATAATAATGAACAAATTTACAATCTCTTGTATAGCAGTACAATTGAGATTTGAGAGATAAGCCACATTGCATATATTATTGTTCATAGGTCACACGGTGTATTTGCCTGTATGAATGCCTGTACTCTTTATCATAAAGGGGTCACCAGTGTTTTCTCTGTGAGTTCTATTTGGCTCATCTTGTGTGAGTGGGAGATGTTGGATTATTGGATTGTTGGGTCGGGTCCACCCAAGATGATCCAAACCCATGACCCGATCCAAATCTATTTGAATTGGATAAGATTGAATAACCGCTGGTGGTTATTGGCAGTTACTAGCGGTTATCAGAAAATAACCGCCACCTCTATAAATATTTGAGGAATTTCATTTGTTGAATGATGATGGAAAATCAATTTCAGAACCTTCACATAAACATCATACTACACATATGAGAGAAAAGAGAAAACAAATGGCAAGACAAATTACACTGCGACTTGAGGTTCCTTTCCGACTATGTGATTAGAATCCGACCAGTTGAACAATCCAGGATCCAGGGCAATGTCCGCTACGTAGAAACGGGTACGCTTTCGATTTTCGTTTTATTGTTTTATAGAATTTATAATGTTATGAATTCTTTCACCTACCCTTTGCAAATCAGAAGCAGATTCAGGCTTTGTGTCTGCTAGAATAAAAACATCCCCTGGCAAAAAGTAAGCATCTTTCTCGCAATTACTATACATGTTCTTCCGTTCATCAACCTTAACATCATATAACCTTGTCCCATATGGCTTGGACTCCTCAAAATCAACCACTTCTGCAAAAGGTGCTTGAGATATGGTCTCCATGGCTGAGCAAAGTTGAGCTCGAGTTTCTTCCAATAATGGAAAAACAAAGCTACATAAATACTCTCCAGCAGATTGAAATCCTTCTGGAATTCTTTTCACCTAAAGGGAACCAAAACAATATAAAATATTATCTAAATTTTCAAGCATGAACTTGAAGATAGTACAAATGTAAGTAACAGAAACATATCGTGCAGAGAAATGGCTTAAATAACTTAGGTTAACCCTATGTATCAGCCAACACATGAGAAGGTTTTGTGACTTGCATTATGACAACCACCAACACACATGATACATGATCAAACACTGTAGTAAAAACGGAGTTGTTGTTCTTTCATAGAAAAAGACGTTCTTTTTTTCTTTCATATAAAGATTTTCGTTTTCGAGCAACTGATAGTAAGAAAAAATTAAAGTGAATGAGGTAAGTTGTAACTTGCAACTGGTGATTGTCTACGTCATTTTTTTTTTTTAATTTTTTCTTGATATTACCACTTCTAACACTACACCATTAGAAAAAATATCAATCGGGATTTATTAATAGAATTTCCTTAATAAACGGTTCGGAAATTTTTTTGATATTACAACTTCTGACACTAGACCACTAGGTCAGATATTTATTAAGACTTATTGATAGAGTTTACTTAACCAACGGTTCGAAAATCTACTACCAGAATCAGGAAAAAACTACCCACAAATAAATGGAAAATTATCATACTAGATGAGAATTGAATCTTGCCAATGAGAAGCAAATGGGGTGCGTCTTAACCATTGGGCCACCCACCATCGTTATGTCCACATCAATTATTATTTATATGATTTGAGAAAAATTAAAGATAGATTATTCTTTTAAAATAAGTAAAAATAAAAGTTTGTGAAACTTATCAAGTAAGTTATCTTAAAGTAATATTATATGAGTCAGAGTCATGGTGTCCTTTTGGGGAAAATATAAAAGATAAATTATTTATATGATTTGAGAAAAACGAAAGATCATTTATTCTTTTGTGAAAAAAATAAAAAATAAGTTAAGTTATAAGTTACAGCTTTTAACTATCTATATCAATTATTATTTATATGATGTAATAAAAGTTTGTGAAACTTATCAAGTAAGTTATCACTTAAAGTAATATTATACGAGTCAGAGTCAGGGTGTCCTTTTGGGGAAAAAATAAAAGATCAATTATTTATATGATTTGAGAAAAACGAAAGATCATTTATTCTTTTGTGAAAAAAATAAAAAATAAGTTAAATTGTAAGTTGCAGCTTTTAACTGTCCATATCAATTATTATTTATATGATGTAATAAAAATAAAAGGTAGATTATTCTTTTAGAATAAATAAAAATAAAAGTTTATGAAACTTATCAAGTAAGTTGTCACTTTTAATAATACTATACAAGTCAAGATGTCATTTTGGGAAAAACATAAAAGATAAATTGTTTATATGATTTGAGAAAAATGAAAGGTCATTTATTATAACTTTTTTTTTTAATACAGGTCTTTTTTTTTTTGTGAAAAATTAAATAAATAAATAAGGTAACTTGTAAGTTATAATTCCAAAATGTGCACATCAATTATGATATGAGAAAGATAAAAGGTAAAGTAACTTTTTAAAAACCAATAAGAATAAAAGTTGATGAAACTTATCAAGTAAGTCATAGCTTTTAATAATATTATGTGGAAATTTCAAAAAGTAGCCTCATTTCAAAACCAAAAATCCTTTTTACCCTCTCAAAAGAAAATTTATTTTTAACCCTTCAAATAAATAAATTGCATCCAATACCTTGTGATTTCAAAAATACCCCTATGAGTAAAATTTCAAAAATACTGTGACAGAAGAAGTGTAACAAAAGGCTCTCTTCTCACACTCATACTCATCACGTTCAAGGGTATTTTGGTTAATATAGGATATTGGATGCAATTAATTTGTTTAAATGAGTAAAAACAATTTTTCTTTTTTTTTTTAAATGAGCTGCAAACAAATTTTTCTTTTGAATTTAGATAGTTTTGAATTTTTCTCATATATTATAGAAGTCAAAACTTCTTTTAGGGAAAAAAAATAAAAGATAAATTATTTATATGATTTGAGAGAAATGAAAAGTCATTTATTCTTTTGTAGAAAAATAAATAGATAAATAGAGGTTGATGGAGCTTTGTCAAGCAAGGTTACACTTTTAATAATATTATAGAAATCAAAATACCCTTTTGGGAAACAAATAAAATAAAAAATTAATGAATATTGTCAAGGAAATTTACATTTTAATAAGGAATTATATACTTGTAAACTCTAGCAAGTATTAGCAAAACACAAATCTCTGTTGGCAATTATTTAGGAAAGAGAAGTTGTTTAGACATTCATGATGAGTTTTCTAGGAGTTGACCCCAAGTCTTCTTACTTTTTAATAATTAAATATTCATTTATTTATTATTATTTTCTTAAATCAATTAAATGTTCATTTATTACCAAGCATTTGTTATTATAATACTTTTGTTTATTTTGAAAAGCAAAGTAATAAATGATTGACTATGTATGATGATTTCCATCAGTATTTTAGAAGACAGATATTCATTTAAGACAAAGAAATAGCACACATTCAAAGCGGAAACGGAGACTAGCTGGGCTTCATTCTCTATCATTTCACATTATAGTTTTCTTGTTTCATATCTCTAGACCTGCTTCGTTTTCATATGCTAGTTTTGATTGCACGTGTTTAAATTTAGGAGAAAAATTATTTTTATCCCAAAATTTTGGGGATAATCAAATTAAGAAAGAATGAAATCAACCTAACCTTTCAAAAATGTGTTAATTAATCTTGCACATCAATCAACTGACGTTTAAACCTAACGGAGAGTAGAAAATGACTTTTGTGCCCTTCACTTTGGTTACAATGCAAACAATAACTGTTTTGCCCTTAATAAATTTAAAAATTACAATTAGTTAAAAGTTAATAAAATAAAATTAAAACGAAACCCAAATAAAATGATTTATCACCAAAATCAATGATGAACTAGTTCATCACATAGTTTATCATCGATTCTAGTGAAGAACTCGCACTAGATCCTAGTGATGTTCATCACCAGAATCTGGTGTTTGTTTGTTTGTTTTTTTTTTTTTAATTTTTTATTATTTTTATATTTTTATTAATTATTTATTCTTTCATTTTATTATTTTAAAAAAATTTTAATTATTTATTTTCTCATTTTTATTTCTTTTTCTAATTTTTTTCCAAATTATCTTATTCATGTATGTATTAGGATCCTAAATTACAATTGAAAATGACAAAATTACCCGTGCCCATCAAGTTGACCGTCAGTTGACTGACGGAAGAGATTAATTTGACATGTTTTCGAAATGTTAGGGTTGATTTCGTCATTTTTCGAAGCATAGTTAAAAATTTGATCATTTCCCAAAACTTAGCAATCAAAATTATTTTTACCCTTAAATTATATTCATTTTTTTTTTATCAAATAAGTTTTAAGGTTAAAATAATTAAATATTATTATTTATAATTTATTTTGAGTAGATATTTAGATTTAACTATGGGATTAACAATATTTTTTTACTTAAATTATAATAATATGTATGATATCATAAATAATAATTCTAAGTTTAACTGTAATTACAATATGTTTATGGTGTGTTTATTTGATGGATTAAAAAAATAAGAATAGGGAATGAGAATGGGAAAGATTATTGATCTTTACTTGCTTTAAAATCAATCTGTAATGGAATAGAAATTATAGGTCCCATATGAATTTAGGGTTGTGAAATAGGAATCTCATTCTTTCTACCGCACTTAAGAATCTCATTATTATTCCCTTTTATTAGTTAAAAAGTATTTTATATCCTTTATTAAAAAAAAGCTTATAGAGTACATAATTTTAATCAATGACATTTTTATAACTTGCAATTAATCCATCTGATTTCAAGGCAAAGTAAACATCTCAATGGGAATACTACTGATTTTGATTTTGATTCCAGTAATTGAAGTAAACAACTCATTCTAATTACAGATCATTTTGATTTCAAGTCATTCCGATTACGTGCAAGTAAATGCACCCTTAGTTTAATTAGGAGACAAAAATGAAAATTCAATACATTTGTATCCAATATATTAATAAAATTATAAAAATTATGTCAAACATTTGATACTTAGAAGAGAGTAACTAAATAAATAAACATAATAAAGCGAAACCTGTTATAAAATAAATAAAATGAAATAAAGAATGAGTAGTAGGAGGAGAATATTTTGATAACGCACATGAGATATAATAAGAGTAAATAGATAACATCAAATAATGGAAGTAAACAAAACCTGAACTAAAGAATGAGGGAGAATAAAAGAATATAACGGTACTTGTGCTTTTACTAAACTTGAAGAAGAAAAATTAACATTTTCTATTAAATGACATACGCGATTATATATAGGCAGAAGAAGCACAACCTATTTACAATAATGATAATAATAATAATAATAAAATGGTTGCTTGTGGAGGTGGTAAATCCACCATCATTACATGACACTTCCCTTTGGATTTACACCTTTTAAGATAAATCGCCTCATTAAAAACCTTGCCAGTAAAACTCAATGAGATCAAACTTAGTTGAAGGGGAAAAGAGTGCAACATAAAAAAAAAAAAAAAAAAAAAAAAAAAAAAAGATGATATGCTCCTCCTGATGAAACTTCTACTAAGTTAACTATCTAGCCTGGAGAGTTGACACACGCTAATGTCGTGTACTAATTTTTCAAATGTTGATGGTGGTAAAGTTTTTGTAAATAAATCTGCTACGTCATCTGTAAAGCATATCTGCTTCACATCAATCTGTTTACTTTCTTGAAGCTTGTGTGTATAAAAGAACTTTGGTGAGATATACTTAGTCCTATCTCCATTGATATATCCTCCCCTGACTTGAGCAATACACATTGTATTCTTCATGAATTATAGTTGACCCTTTTATGGTTTGAAGAAGCCCATAAGTACTTTGTATATGACGAATTGACTGATCTCAACTACACACACTTCCGACTTGCCTCATAAAGTGCTAAACTCTCAGAATGATTAAAAGATGTAGCAACAAGAGTTTGTTTCATGGAACATCAAGAGATTGTTGTGCCATTGTACGTAAGTTTGTGAACGTTCCTTATGTGGACCAAAAAGATATCCTACGTTAGAATAAAATAACCCTAAGTCTATAGTTCCGCAAAGGTAATGAAGAATATGTTTAATTCCATTCCAATGGGACGTGTCGATGCGGAATTGAATCTAGCTAATAAATTAACCGAAAATGCAATATCTGGCCTAGTGTATTGTGCCAAATATAGGAGGGCACCAATTGCACTAAGATATGGCACCTCAAGATCAAGTGTCTTTTCCTTAACTTCTTTAGGTCTGAATAGATCCTTCTTGGGATCAACATAATGAATAACCATAGAGGTACTTAAAGGATAAGCTTTATCCCTGTTAAAACTTTTCAAGATTTTTTGATATATGCCTTTTGATGGACTGATATTCTGTTTGATTTGTGATCGATTTCCAAACAAGACAATATCGTGTCTTCCCTAAGTCTTTCTTCTCAAATTTTCTCTTCAAATATTCAGCAGCTTTTAAGAGCTCTTCATGAGTTCCTATTAAATTCATGTAATCGACATATAATACTATAATGGTGATCCCTAATCCTAATTTTCTCATAAAAACACATGGGCATATAAGGTCATTCATATATCCTTTTTTGATCAAATATTCACTCAAGCAATTATAGCACATTCTTCCAAATTTTTTTAGTCCATACAATAATCGTTGCAACTTTATTGAGTATAATTCACGAGGTTTTGAATTATATGCTTCGGGCATTTTGAATCCTTCAAAGATTTTCGTATAGATACTAGGATCAAGTCAACCATACAAATATGCAATTACCACATCCATTAAATGCATTTCAAGTCTTTCTGCTATTGCCAAACTACTTAAAAATTGGAATGTAATCGTGTCCATCATGGGATGAATATATTTCATCATAATCAATTCCAGGTCTTTGTGAGAAACCTTGTGCGACTAATCATGCCTTGTATCTTACGATTTCATTTTTCTTATTACGTTTCCAAACAAATACCCATTTGTATCCAACTGGTTTAACATCGCCAGGTGTTTGAACTATCCAATTATATTTCGTTTGGCTAGTGAACTTAATTATGCTTGAATTGCTTCTTCCCATTTAGGCCAATCAGGTCATTTCCTGTATTCATCAACAGTATGTGGTCTACAATCATCACTTATGATTTCAGTAGCTACTATGTAAGAGAACATGCCATCAATGACTATTTCTTTACAGTTCCATTTTTCTCTTACATAATTTATCAAAATTTCTTCATTTCTTGATTGTCATATTTGTTCAAATGTTTGTCCTTCTTCATGGACTTTGGCCAATTATGTGCTTTGCAAATCTTCAAAAGTCGTTGTCTCTTTTAAGAACATACCTTTGGATAATTTTAGTACTGTTTTCAACAAGATCATGATATTTCATTTTGCGTTTCCATGGAGTAGTATCCTTTCAGCCAAGCGACCTATCACATTTTTTATGCATAACAAATGAATTATTTGTTGTCGTTTGTTTCGATTATTCAATAGGCATAGTCACCCGAGCTGGAGTATTGGCAGTAGGCATATAAGATTTGATTACCTTTATTGTATTTATAAATGCATTTGGTAACTAATTAGCAATCACTTGTACTTACATTATTCTTCATACTTCATTTTCACAATGATTAGTACGAGGGTCCAAATGAGACAAAATACCAACACTCCATAAAAAGTTCACGCTTTCCTATAGAAAGAGTTTTCTTTTCTCTTAGTTTGGGAACCAATTTTCATTAAAATGACAATCTACAAAATGTGCGGTGAAAAGGTCTTCCATCAGGGGTTCAAGATATCAAATAATATAAGGTGATTTAAAGTCAACATAAATCCCCAAACAACATTAAGGTCCCATCTTAGACCTTTGTGGGGGTGCAATAAGTACATATACAGCACAACCGAATGATCTTAGATGAGATATATCGGGTTGATGACCAAGCATAAGTTGTAATAGGGAATATTGATGATATGCAGTAGGTTGGAGGCGAATTAGCACAGCAACATGTAGTATGGCATGACTGCATACAGATATTGGTAATTGTGTTCGTAAAAGTAAGTTTGAGCAATTACTTAGAGGCGTTTGATAAATGACTTCGTAAAACCATTTTGAGTGTGAACATGTGGAACTAGTTGCTCAACATCAATTCCAATGGACATGCAATATTCATCAAATGCCTTTGATGAAAATTCACCAGTATTATCTAAGCGAATTGTTTTGATTGAGTAATCTAGAAATTATGCTCATAGTTTGATAATTTGTGCAAGGAATCTAACAAAGGCAACATTACGAGCTGACAATAAACAAACATACGACCATCATGCAAATGCATTAATTAAAGCCATAAAATAGCAAAATGGTCCACTTAATGGATGAACAGGTCCACATATGTCCCTTTGAATTCTTTATAAAAATAAAGGGGATTTAAAATGAATTTTAGAATGGGAAGGAGATTGTTTAACCACCAATTTTTCTTGAGTGCTAGTAGTGCAAAAGTTCTTGAGGCAATAGAATCCTTTGATTCTTTAATGGGTGTCCATTAGAGTTTTCAATGATCCTATGCATCACATTAAACCTTGGGCGACCAAAGCGATCATTCCAAAGCTGAAAAATTTTAGTGTTCGAAATTTTTTTATTTATAACCATGTTGATAGGACCCAATCTGAATCTTAGCGTACTTACATCCGGAGGGCCCTGCCTGGCACCCCAATGGATCCCTCCTAATACTACTTAATGGGCTAAGGGGAACTCGCGGAGCCAACCCTTAAAAGATTTTCTTTCTTAGGAAAACTAGAATGGGTTGGATTTTTTTTTTTTTTTAATTAGAAAATTCAACAACACAACAGCTGTGTTTTTAACTTAACCAAAATAACCTGCAAAGGAAAATACACTCCCATATACTTTTATTATTCCAACCCAACTTCTTTTGCCTCAAACATACATATTATGGCATAAATCAAATTTCCATTTTGTTAATAATCAAAAGCATAAAATAATAAATCAAATGCAATTTCATACATAATTAATTTACCACTCATTTACGATTTAAACATATATTTACATACAATTATTTTCAAATACAAAACGTGCACAATATATTATTACAGAAGCATGGTCGTGTCGTCACCCACTTATTTTTCTGGAGGAGCCTTCTGTTATCGGTCACCCACTTCAATACCTGAGGAGGTTTTTAAACATAAAAACAGAAAATAATGAGCTATAGGAGCTCAATGAGTGCTTAATTTCTTTTTAACTTAAATTATGTTATTTCTTAAAATACCTCCTTAAAACGGTTTAAACTTCATTTGCAATTCTTAAAATTTCTTATAAGTTCCAAAGCGTACCTAAAACTCCTCATAAACTTGGTGAGTGCAAATCCATAAAACACATATATGCACAAAACTTTTTCATAAAACTTATAAAATCGTAGAACACATAAAAGTATTGAAATACTTAGAAAACTTATAATTTAGAAAATAATTTGAACTCATACATTCATAATGTTCCATAAAAACTTAAAAATTAATAAACATATAAGAAATTCTTATTTCTTAAGCTTTCTAAAGTTTGAATATTCAATTGCAAAACATACATAGAGATCTTTAAAGCTCATGTATAAATCAAACTTCATGTAGCTCATATCTTAAAATGAATACTTAAACCTTACTTCGATCGTAAACTATACAAATGAAAATTATAAACCCTTAAATGCGAAAAGTCTTATATAAAGCTTTTAAATTGAACCATATCTTGAAACTTAAATATACATATAGATTTCATATAGAACTTATGATGCACAACATATATAAGAATTGAAATCTCAATTCAATGCATAACTTAAAATAGAATTTCCATAAAGCATCATAAATATTCATAAAACGCCGTAAAAAAATTATGGATTGGAGCAAACTTAGTTTCATTTGATCGTAAAGCATAATTAAAACATATTAAATATTTTTCTTTGTTTTCAATACTTAGAATACTTAATTTTTGAAAAGCGCCATTCGTACCCCCATAATACTTATAACCACGCGATAGCTATGATAACGCTAACCGACATGGAGTCACGTGATGCTTTTATCAGACACCAACTGCGACACTTACTTACTTACAAAGACATCCCGTAGTTATGTGCAGAATATTATATCGCTAACCATAACACGAGATAATATCCCACAAAAGTAGAGGCGACACGACAAACTTAAAACCCCCCTGAATTAGTGACGCATCCCCTCTGGACTTGCAATACTAATGTGGGATATACCGGCCGAGTCTAAAACTTACTTATAAAGGTGGGTATACTTATGACCTTTGAAAATTTCATTTTATTTTCTTACTTAGTGCAAAAGCACAAAATTCACTTATTAGAGTGCAATAAGCACAAAATCTTAATTTGGAGTGCATTAAGCACAAAGCTCATACTTAGAAATACATAAAACTTCAAATTTCATTTTCTTATTGCATAAAGCACAAAATATTATTTTGATTCAATCATAAATAAAACCTTATGCATACATTATTAAAATTTCTTATGGAACTTAAAATTTAAATAAATATATAAATAGCTAAGAATACTTGATAGACCCCTTTCTTTAGGTGATTTGCCGGCACCCTACAGTGACCCTCCAGCTAGCCCTTACGCTCAGCTAAAGGATTCCCGTAGAGCTAAGCCGTGTTCTTTCTAAAACCTTTTCAAAAATAGCGAAAACGAGGGGAAATTTTTCATTTTTATTTCAAACATTTATAAAACATTTTATAAAAATTTGGGTAGCATCCTGTTTGTTTTTCGGACTTTGCTACCCTGCAAATTATAAAATTCAACATTTCTATAATATCACAAAATAATTTCCCCAAGCTACAAAGCCTCAGGCTCTCATTTTTATCAATCCACAAGCAATCACAAAGATGCATATGGTTTAGAAATATATGTTAAATTGAATTCATAAGTCATGCATATCTTTATTTACATATCCCAAAAAAATTATACAAAAGTCCCATATTTCAAAATAACAACACAGTTTGCTCGACTCCTCTAATCACGATCCAGAGTTCCTGCTATTGAAGTGTCTGTACCTGTGCCTATACCTGGGGAGGTTTTTATTTACAAAAATATAAAATATGGTGAGCTTGATAGCCTAGTGAGTGTCGTATAATTTCCATTTAAAATTAGCTTATCAAATATCCTCCCAAAAATCTTTTTAAAATATTTATGCATAATCAAATACTATGATTGAACAATTGTCATCCATTTAAAAACAATAGATATAAATCATAATTTCATAAAATTCATGCCAAATAAATAACATTTAAATCCATAGGTTGCATGATTTCCATTTCTATCAAAACATTTTAATAATGGTGGCAACAATAACTTTAAAAGAATTTATAAATACAAATAGGCCAACCATTAATAGCTTGCATAACATGGTACCCTTAAAGTAGAGCGGAATTCTGCATCGCTCAGGTCATCACAGAATTCCACACCGTTCAGGCCATCTATCCAGTTTTTACGTAGCGAAATTCCACATCGCTACGGAGCGGAATTCTTCATCGCTCAGGTGGAAGCTAGCTAATAATATACCTCTTACGTGCATTGGGCGACTCACAGGACTACACAGACATGGTCCCACCCGCTGTTAGTGACAGACTCTCCCAACACAGCCAATGCACGCTTAAGGTACTCAACCCAAACTAGAGATATATAACATATAATCAGGTGTACCATAGGTTTTCAATCTCATTTAAATTTTAAATTTCCTTTCTCATTAAATCATATTTCATATAAATCATTTCCATAATCCATGCAACAAATTCAATTTAGAATTCATTTGATATCTTTAATAACATGACAATTTGGCATGCATTTAAAATCAATCATAGTAAAAACATTTTTATAAAGACACTCACTTGGTTTTAAAGCTTCGTATATGGAAACTCAGGGGTCGTGCCATGCTCCGCTCGCTTCCTCCTCACCTACACATCATATATATACATAAATTTATGTTCGCGTCAACTTCTGAAAACACGAAATAACTAAAATTACATAATATCCCCTAAGTGACCCGTTTTACTCGTAAGCCTCCGTTTTTCGTTCCTTTATCAATTCTAAGGTTCTGAACTCAGTTTTCTTCGTCTAGAACCTATGTACTATCACTTAGGGTCGTTCTGGCACTAACGAAATCGCATTCGGAGGTCTGAAATGAAAATTATCCGATTTCGACTCCTTTTGGCCTAACCTATTCACTAACCCAATTGGCTGATTTTCTTGGTTTCCTAAGCTCCCAATAAACATTAATTCACTTAGATTTCAACTCATTTTTTCTCAAAACCCAACCAACAAACAATTCAGGACAAAAACCATTTCAAATCAACTTAAGCACCAACATAATCGTCAATTTCTAACTTAAATAACTCACCCATTTTTCTTTCACGTTAGCTTCGTTTTGGGGTGGTTTTTGGACTAGTTTTGGTGGTGGTTCGGGTCTGGACCGTACCACCCTTATTCTTCCCCGATCTACCTTTTCTGCTCTGGTTTCGGTTTCAGCTATACTTAGGTCGGGTTTCGGTGGTGGTTTCCAGCTGAAAGCGAGCTCGGTTGCAGTTGACAATTGCATGGATCTGGCGGGTTAGCGCACGACGAGGTCTGGTCTGCAAGTGGTCGAGACGGCAGTAGCTCATCGGCTTCGGTTTGGCTCCGATCGGGTTTGGTTCACATCTGGTTCTGCTCGTCGTTTCTGCCGTCGATCTGGTCAGCTTGTGGCGTCGTCATTGCTGCTCGACAACGGTTCTGCTCGGTGGCTGGTTCGACAATGGTGGATGGTCGGTCGGCCGGCAACAACAGCTTCTTCTTCTTCTTCTTCTTCTACTTCTTTTCTTCTTTCTTCCTTACGCGACAGCTCTCTCTAATTTTTGCTCACTGTTTTCTTTTGTGAGTCACTTTTTGGCTTCTAATTTCCTCCATAATCAATCCTAAAAATAACGGTCACATCCTGAAAAAATTTCGGTATTCTCCCTTAGCTTTTAAATCAATTTGACTTTGACCACAAATATTAAAATTTATCTTTGATTTAGTCTCTTGTCACTTTAAATAACTACTCGATTTCGTTTACCATTTTACCCTTCCATTTATTCTCCAATTGGGTTTAAATAAGTCTCTAAAGTTCCTTTACAACTTTAGGCATTTTCATTGACCTTTTAGGGTCTCAATTTATTACCTAGGGACTATTATTGGGAAGACCATAAATAAAGAATCAAGGGTTTACAATTTCTCTCCTCCTTATAAAAATTTCATCCTCGAAATTAAATTACATACTTGACTCAAATAGGTGTAGATATTAAGTACGCATCTGCTCCTTATGCTCCTGTGTAGCTTCTTCTATGGCATGATTTCTCCACAACACCTTCACTAAGGGAATGACTTTACTGTGCAGGACCTGCTCCCTACGATCTAGAATCTGAACCGGTTCCTCTTCATATGACAAGTTTTCCCTTAGTTCCACAGGTTGCTCTTCCAGTACATGGAAGGGATCAGAAATGTATTTCCTCAACAAAGATACATGAAATACATTATGAATTCTGGCTAATTGAGGTGGCAGCTTCAATCTATAAGCCACTGATCCAACCTTGTCCGTGATCTCATATGGCCCAATGTAGCGCGGGCTCAACTTACCACGCTTTCCGAATCAAAGTTCACCTTTCCACTGAGAAATCTTTAATCAACTCTAACCACCTTCTCTGCCTCAAGTTCAATTCTTTCTGGGTGAACAAATATTGCAAACTCTTATGATCTGTGAAGATCCGACAAGGAACACCATACAAGTAATGCCTCCAAATCCTTAGTGCAAATACCACAGCTGCAAACTCTAGATTATGGGTAGGGTAGTTCTGCTCGTGTTTCTTCAACTGTCTGGATGCATAAGCTACCACTCTATCATTTTGCATCAGAACACAACCCAAACCCTGTCTCGAGGCATCACTGTATACCGTAAACCCATCTGTCCCTGAAGGCAATGTAAGTACAGGAGCTGAAGTCAATCTTCTCTTTAATTCTTTAAAACTTTGTTGACAGGCATCTAACCACTCAAATTTCTCTTCCTTTCTCGTCAATCGAGTCAACGGGGCTGCTATTCTAGAAAACCCCTTGATGAATTTTCGATAGTAGCCTGCCAATCCAAGGAAACTCCTGCTCTCAGTCACATTAGTGGGCAATCTCTAGCTTATAATAGCTTTTATCTTTTGGGGATCCACACTTAATCCTTCAGCTGAAATCACATGACCCAAAGAAAGCAACTCTATCTAACTAAAACTGGCACTTACTGAATTTTGCATATAATTGGTGCTCTCGTAGAGTTTGTAACACTATCCTGAGGTGTTCCGCATGCTCCTCATGATTGCCTGAATACACTAAAATGTCATCAATAAACATAATTACGAACTTATCCAAGTAAGCTCGAAAGACCCTGTTCATTAGGTTCATAAATGTTGTTGGGGCATTCGTCAGCCCGAATGACATAACTAAGAACTCATAATGCCCATATCGAGTCCTGAAAGTAGTCTTCAGAATATCCTCATTACGGATTTTCAACTGATGATAGCCCGACCTCAAATCAATTTTTGAATAGACTCTGGATCCTTGTAACTGATCAAATAAATCATCAATCCTCGGAAGCGGATACTGATTCCTAATAGTTGCCCTGTTCAACTGCTTGTAATCGATACACAACCTTAGGCTCCCATCTTTCTTCTTTACAAACAATACTAGAGCCCCCCATGGCGAGTGACTGGGTCTTACAAAACCTTTTTCCAGTAGTTCTTTCATCTGTATTTTCAACTCTTTCAACTCTGCTGGAGCCATCCTGTAAGGTGTAATTGATATCGGTTCGGTTCTTGGAGCCAATTCTATCTCAAACTCTATCCCCCTGTTTGGTGGTAATCCTAGGAGATCCTCCGGAAACATATTTGGGAACTCTCTAACCACCTGAATATCCTCAAGGTCAACTTCATCCTTACTCTGCTCAACTATATATGCTAAATACCCCTGATATCCCTTACGGAGCATCTTACTAGTTGTCATGGCGGTGATCATATTGGTAGCAATTGCTTTTCGTATCCCTCGGAATACTATCTTTGGTTCCCCTAATCTGGCCAATCTAACCTCTTTCGTATAACAATCAACTGTAGGCCGATGTCTTGACAACCAATCCATCCATAAAATTACATCAAAATCTCGAATATCCAACACTATCAAATCCGTCGGAAACTCTTCATCTGCTATCACAATCTTTTCATAATCTATCACCGACATCGATCCCTGTTCCAACTTGAAAAATTCTTCAACTCTGGCATCTTTGTAACTGGGACGGTAGAATCGATCAGTGAACTCTCTTTGAAATAATGTCTATAATATCCCAGCTGGGTGTCTCCTCTCTAGAGCCTCCCACCAGTCCTTGGCTTTGTCTTCTAAAAGGAATGAGGAGAACTGGATCCTCTGCTCATCGGAACAGCCCATCACCCTGTAAATCTTACTGACTCTGTCTAAACATGTCAGGGCGGTCTCTAGGTCACCACTTCCATCAAATGATTTCACCCCCAACTTGCATGCACGCTCTATAGAGCATTTCGGCTCATCAGAGGCCTCCCGCGGTTGACGCATCGCTGCCATCAATATCTGTGCAACCTGTTCAGCGTTAAATTGTCCGCCGACCTGCTCAACTGGTCCCGTTGGGCCTGGCTGGGGCTGCTCTCTTGGGGGATTCACTGACCCCGTCGCTTGTTCCACCTCCCTAACTATAACGGATAGGCCTGCCATACCTTCCACAGGTGCCGACCGCCAGGCCTACCACATCTGGGCCTCGGCCCATGATGGATCCCCTACAAAGCTGGTGAGCAGGTACTGTACAGTCCCCTTGCCTACTTTTCTTGCCTCCCCAGCCATAACACTAAGCGTTTTATGCATTTGTGAAGCATGGCTAGTACCTGTACCTTCTTTACTATTGAAATGCCTGTACCAATGGTGGCTGATCGGTCGGCCGGCGGCAGCAGCTTCTTTTTCTTCTTCTTCTTCTTTTCTTCTTTCTTCCTTACGTGATAGCTCTCTCTCATTTCTGCTCACTGTTTTCTTTTGTGAGTCACTTTTTGGCTTCTAATTTCCTCTACAATCAATCCTAAAAATAACGGTCACGTCCTGAAAAAATTTCGGTCTTCTCCCTTAGCTTTTAACTCAATTTTACTTTAACCATAAATATTAAAATTTATCTTCGATTTAGTCCCTTGTCACTTTAAATAATTACTCGATTTCGTTTACTATTTTGCCATTCCATTTATTCTATAATTGGGCTTAAATAAATCTCTAAAGTTCCTTTACAACTTTAGACATTTTCATTGATCTTTTAGGATCTCAATTTATTACCTGGGGCCTATCACTGGGAATACCATAAATAAAGAATCGAGGGTTTACAATACTTCATATAAAACATATATATATATATCAATGCAAAGTGCACATAAGGAATAGATAAAACTTCATCTTGGCTTAAGTCTCTTATAAAACATACCAATCGCAAAACTTATAACTTAATAGACACTTAAACTCACTTATAGGAAAGTCAAGAAAATTTACTTTTCATTTCATAACATAAAACGTAGCTTCGCTCATAAAGGAGGACTTTAAACTTAAATCAAGATCCTTATTTCTAGATAAGCTTATACTTATAAAATTAAATACATTTACTTTCCATATGAAATATCATATAATTAAAATACTCATCTCAAACACTAAGATGGCAAATACATTTTCAAAGTGCTTAAACTCTTAAAATAAACAAAACCTCACATATAAAATTTCTTTAACATTAACTATACGGATTTTCTTATATCTTTCCATAACTAATTGAAAATACTTCAATTGAAAATACTTCAAAATAGTATAGCACTCACCTTAATCAAGTTTCCTTACATGAGCTCCAATAGCCTTTATTGGTTCCGCTTCCTCCCTTTTCACCTACACATCACATATTCGCTTAGAATAGGCTAATCTTGACCACCTAAAACTCATTACATAACTTAGAACTCAATTAATTCACTTGAACATTATTCTACCAACTTACTTTTCTATTCGGTTTCAACTTAACCGAAGCTTTAAAATTCAATTTTCTTTACATGAATCCTACTTATTCTTACCTAGGAACACCCCCATACACATGAAACCATCATCCAAAGCTTAGAATGAAAATTGGTCTTTTTAGACCTCCCTTGGCCGAATATAACACAACCCCCTATCCATTAATTTTATTTACTTAATTTTTGCTCCACACATCTTCTTGACTCACATTTAGATCACCCGTAAAACGGTTCTAAAAAATTTCAGCAAACGGGTGGCGAAAACTAGGAAAAACCACCTTTTTTCATCACTTTTTCAATGTCATTTTCACTATTTTCATTCTAAAATCTCATTTCTTCTTTCCTTAATGTTTCCTTAATGTCATACATACTTAAACATATTCATTTAGTGCATGAAAACACATACATGGGGTGATATTTCATAGTATCCATTAATGCCCTTCACTTTAAGTTGTAAACGCCAAGTTTTCCAAATTAATTTCTAACATTTTTATCAACTTATCCTAGGTTTCTCCATTAAATTCCAACATGACATCTTACTTAATATCATCTAATAGCTTTGGTTTCATACTTCCCTTATCATAGTCTCACATGAGAAATCACATATCAATTTTAATTCATTCAAATTTTGCATTTTTCTTCACTTAGGCATTTTAACAAATACTTGGTGTGCACCAAAATTCACTTAAAGCAATTTAATCAACTTAATTGTTATTCCAACAAAACCCTAACACACCAAATCCAATGATTTCCATATAGTTTACACTTATTTTTGGTGCCATAAAACTCCACTTAAATCATACATAAAAACCGATACCAAAAACCCAACTAAAACATCACAAAAGCATCATGAACACATCATGGAAACAACTTAAAAAGTGATGGAATCTTACCTATTTTTGGCTTGATCTTGTTCCTAGTTTGTTTTTCTAGCTTATGGAAGCTTGATCACTTGATTTGGAAGATAAAATTGGCATGAAATCCACTTGATTCACTTCATCTCCATGCATGGCCGAAATTACCCATTTTTCTCCACTCTCTCGGTTTTGCTTCTTTCATTTTGTGTGTGTTTGTATGTTTGGCGAGAAATGAAGAAGAATTTGGAGAAGTCAACATATTTATATTTTTAACAATTCCATAATGACCATAATGTCCCTTAATTAATTAAATTTTTGCCCTTAACTCTTACTTATTCCACCTTAGCCCATGCCATGTAAACTTATTTCATTTGGATCCTTAACTCACTTTCTCTTAATTCCACTTTGACCCCAAGTAGAGAAACATATTTCATTTTAGTCCCTTGTCATACTTACTATTCACTTACAGTCATTTGCAATTCAATCCCTTATATTTATTCATTCCGAAATAATTCCAAATATATTCTATGATCACCCATTCATCAAATTGACTTTACAATGCTCTAATTAGATCTCTTAGGACTCAATCCATGGCTCCGAAAAAAATTCAAACGGAGTTTAGGTCAACAGTATTCACAATCCTGTCCATAGGGGCGTTTTCGTCGAGTAACTTCCGGAACCTTCAAAAGCTACCCAAATGGACTCATTTTTACTCCGTTTCAGTTTTATTGAGTCCTACTAATCATTCTAAATATTTTCGATTTTCCAGGGTCCGTATCAAAATTTCACTATTCATGGATACTATTCATCCGTAAATAAGATCGAGGGCTTACACATGTAGATGTCAATAAGAGTTATAACTGTAAAGTATAAACTAGATAAGGAGCATGAAACATTTCTAAAATGATCTTCCATCTTGAGACAATGGATGTAATACATAGATATTCTATGTTATACTCATTTACAGTCTCAATATCGTATCCATTATTGAGTATATCTTCAAACTGAGCAAGTTTCTTCTAGAATTGCTTGAATATAATGCATCATGGATACATATTTTAGTCTCACTTGCCAATACAATTATGGCTTTCCCATGACCTTCAATTAGGCCTATAGGATCTAATATAGTGTTTACTTTAGCCTTATATTGTGTCAAATTTAAGAAATACTTTTTATCATAGAGGATAGAATGTGTGGTTTCACTATCAATCAAACATATGTCTTCGCCTTCTCCTTTCAGAATAGTTGGTCCATCCATATCCTTTTCATTTAAACAAATTTCATATTAGTCATTGAAAGAAACAAAATCATGAATATAAAAGTACATTTGACTTGATATAAAAAGAAGCAAAAGAAAGTCAAAGGTTGTCATGTCCTAATTGGTGTATGTATTCCCATCACCATTTTACACAAAAAGATTATTATGAATAAAAGTACAAAAAAAAAAAAGGGAAATAGTAGTTTTCAGATACTAATGCTAGTTGGTATACTTTTTACCATCACCATTCATGAGAAAGTCAATCTCTCTATCTACATTTTTAAAGAAATCTAAGATATCAAAGTGAGTGGTATCTTCTAGGCTGACAAATTTTGCAAAGTTGATCTCAATCTCTTTCTTTTTCCCTTTTATGGATTCTTGATAAAGTTCTACCAAATGTTTTAGCATATGGCAAGTATGTGACCAATGGATCTGATGCACTATACCTAAAACAAGCATTTTCAGTCCTTTTAGTGGTTTTATTTCCCCTGTTTCTGTTTTTTTCATTTTCTTTTTCAGCCACATAAACATTCTATTTTTGGGATGCATTATTGGCATTAAGGTGCCCTGAAAATTTAAAACCACCATGCCCACAAGAACCACTTCCTCGACCACGCCGTCGACCACGACCTCCTTCATGCCCATTGTATGTGTTGGCATTCATTTTTTGGGAGTGCCAATTAACCCATTGGTCATAGCTCATGATTTTTCATCAACACTTTACTATTCTATTATGCAATAAGAAAACCCGAGATTAGTTCTAAATATTTTTGGAATTGACATTCTCGGTATTGTTACTGTAAGAGCATATTTGAGGCATGGAATGTCGAGAACATTTTTTTCTAACATATCTTGTTTAGTTACTATTTCACCACACAACTTTAATTGTGAGGTTATTTTGAATAAGACAAAGTTATGTTCAGCAATACTTTTAAAATCTTGTAACCTCAGGTGGATCCAATCATGCTTAGCCTTTGAGAGGAATAAATCCCTTCGGTGGTCAAACCTGTGTTTTAAATTATTCCATAAAGTTAAGGGATCTTTCACTGTAAGGTACTCAACCTTAAGGTTTTATACAGCTGGTGTCGGAGAAATATAATAGCCTTCGCCTTGTCTTGTAAAGTCGTTTCATTTCACTCCTTAATTGTATCTTACAACTACATTGCTTGCAAATGCATTTCAGCATCTAGGATCCAAGAAAGGTAGTTTTTCCCCAAGATATCAAGAGCAACAAACTGCAGGTTCTTGAGGTTTGATATTTTTCAATAGCTATATTCACCATAGAATATAATAATTAGTTTTATGTACAAATAAAAAAATTAAAAAAAAAAAAGATAAACATATAAGTAAGAATCACATATAGAGTTATATATGTAAAGATGATGGATAAAGTCATGCGTAAGAATAATTAAAGATAATAATAAAATCAATTAGTAAGCATAATTCCCCCACACTTAACTTTTGCTCGTCCTCGTGCAAAACTCAAATTCACTTTCCCAAAAATACCAAGGTTGTAATGCCATCAGCAAAAATAACCAAGCTTTTCAAAACTCATAACATATCATGAACAAACATTTTTAAACAACTTACAATTACTTAGTAAGCATTTCATCTTGAAGATGGAATAAACTAAATACGTAGACCCTCACAGAAATAAACACTCGACTCTCATGTGTTTGAAGGATTTGTGTTTCGCTCACATTCATTCCAATGGAAATGATCTACCATAAGCTTGCATATCTTCTCATTCTCCACCACTGTGATCACATGCATAACTCGAATCATAAGGACTTTTCAAAGGTTGTAACATGGTTTAGGGTCAAGGTGGGAAATATTTGGGCATGTAACTCAAAAGCCATCGAAACTAGTAAAGCAAAAAAAAAAAATGAATCAACTCAAGCTCAAATATATAACTCATGTAAAAACAACCACTCCATTCAGCAACTTCTTCAATTTGGCTTGAACGCATTTAAATCATGTAACACTCCTGCATTGAAAAAAAAATCGTTCAAAGGAACAATTTTCGTTTGCAGCAGTGAGCAGTTCTTTGCATAGCTTCCCTCTCTTTTATACATCACATATCAATAGCCTCCTTTCTTGGAATTTTATGAGGAAATATGATCATGGACAGATTGTAATATTAAAAGCAATTTCCTTTCAACGCTCTGGTTTTTTTTTTTTTTTTTTTTTTTTTTTTTTTTTAAAAAAAACATCAATAGTGGAACTCATGAATTGAGAAGCAAAACATATTCCATTCCACTAGTCAAAGCCATACTGCAAATCCAGACACCCCCACACTTATTTCTTGCAAATCCATACATATCATAATGATGAACAATGCTCCACTAGCTCTACGGCTTGGGTAAAGGTATTCTTTTCAGGTTTAAAGTTTGTAATGTGATTCACAAAAAAAACAAAGGTCAATAAAGCTCAAAGGGGTTCAACAAAGGAAAAAATTAATTACAATGTAGGCTATTTGGCTCGTGTAGCTTATAACAAAGAGGGCCTTAATCATGTTCACGCATGCATGTGTCAATATGATCTCAAAGAGAATCAAGGCAAGTTCTAGAGAAACAAATCCATGATAGAATATCACACAGAAAAGAAAATAGTGAGACTGATATAAATGTGTCAGTCTAAAGGCTCAAAATCTCACCAGCTTTTGTTTACTGAATTTAGTCACTACCATTCTCAAGGAAAGAAGATTATTTATTCAATTATGTTATGAATTTTTCAAACTTAACTAACTCTTGCTTATGACATACACAACCAAAAATCGTTGAAAACCACAAAAACAAAGAGTATAAATATTTTTTGTTTTGTTTTTTTTTTGTTTTTTGTTTTTTTGTTTTTTTGTTTTTTTGTTTTTTTTTTTTTTTTTGAACAATAAAAACAAATTAAACACACTTAAATCCCCTCCCCCACACTTAAAACTTACATTGTCCCCAATGTAAGGTCAAATGTAAAGAAAAGACAAAACAACTAAAATATAAATGTAGGAGTAAGATGAAAAATAAATGAACTTCCCTTGGGTTGCCTCCCAAGCAGCGCTTTTGTTTATTGTCTTTAGCTCGACTTAATGCTTCCTTTTTCAATTAGAATAAATTGGATCCTCAAGATCCAATTGCGCCACCTTCTCTACTTGGAAACCTTCATAGAAAAGTTTAAGTCTATGGCCATTCACCTTGAACACCTTGGAAGTTGCTAAACTTTGAATTTCTACTGCACCATGAGGAAAAACATTAGTAACAATAAAAGGTCCTATCCAACGAGAACGCAATTTACCTGGAAACAAATGCAGCCGTGACTGGTAGAGAAGGACTTTTTGACCAACTGTAAACTCCTTTCTAGAGATCATCTTGTCATGAAAAGCCTTCGTCTGTTCCTTGTAAATCCTTGCACTCTCATAGGCATCATTGCGAATTTCCTCTAACTCTTGTAGCTGCAATTTCCTGTGTTCTCCACTTTCATCCATCTTCATATTGAAACTCTTAATAGCCCAATAAGCCTTGTGTTCTAACTCAACTGGAAGATGGCATGGTTTCCCAAATACTAACCGATAAGGTGACATGCCAATGGGCGTTTTATATGCAGTCCTATATGCCCATAAGGCATCATCCAAGCGCAAACTCCAATCTTTTCTATTTGGATTGACTGTCTTTTCAAGAATGGACTTGATCTCTCTATTTGACACTTCTGCTTGTCCGCTGGTTTGTGGATGATAGGCAGTTGACACCTTATGGGTCACATGGTATTTTTTCAGCAAAGTCTCCACAGTTCTATTGCAAAAGTGAGTGCCTCGATCACTTATTAAAGCTCTAGGAATTCCAAACCTGGAGAATATGTTAGATTTGATAAAATCTATAACAACTTTAGAATCATC